>QLPD01000229.1:0-32865 GCA_003314085.1 Hymenopellis raphanipes
TTACGGCGAAAACCTCTTCCTCACCATCCAGAACGCGCTCATCACGCTTCTCATCACATTTTTCTCTCCAAACGCCACCGGGAAAATCACCCTCGTTTCCGCGGCCTTGACTGGCGCGGTATCAACTCTGTATAATCTCCCTAAGGACACTCTCGCCCTACTCCAGGTCGCCACTCTACCACTGTCTTTGTTCTCGAAGCTCCCGCAGATTGCGTCCAACTACCAGGCGGGATCCACGGGACAGCTGTCTGCATTCGCCGTCATCTCGCAGGTGCTCGGCTGCGCGGCACGCCTCTTCACCACGTCGCAGGAGGTCGGCGATCCGGTCGTCCTCACCGGTTTTGCGTTGGCGCTGTTCTTAAACCTCGTGCTGGGCGCGCAGTTGTGGATGTATTGGGGGAAGAATGAGGCGCAGGCCAAGGTGCCCGTGCCCATTATTGTAGAAGAGCCTGTGAAGGAGAAGGAGACTCAGAAAGTGCAGGCGTATGAGCCTAAGCCATCGAGCAGACCGCAGACCCCGTCAGGGTCGCGACCTGGTACGCCGACGCCAGGTGCCAGGAAGTGGGCGCGTAAGTTAGATTAATCTTCTCTTTTAATTTCTGTGCTTGAACTATACACTACTGTATTTTATGCTTCTGATGTGTGATAGGTCATTGCAGCAAGGAGAATGCTCAGCCGAACACCACCGCTCAGACAGACGTGCCAGATTTCGCCGAAGACGTCGCCACCATCTGCGCCGCCTATCATTCTCGATTTTTGACTGCTTTTGAATGAAGAATCAAACCCAGGAGGAAGGTACCAGAAGACTCTGTTCGCTTAGCCTCAATTGTTCCAACATTAGGAAAGCTGTATCGTGGGTTTCCTGCGCCACTGGCATCACTTCAATCTCCTCCGTGATTATAATAACAAACAAATGCGGTAGTTGTGGGTCCATCAGGATCTTGATCATTGGTCTTCTGGTGCGAAGATCATCTCCGTGACCAAGGTTCTTAGCCGAGATATCTACAGTGGCGCATGTTATGGAAGTGTATACATTCCACGGGGAGCTGTGTTATGAAGCGAGAGATGCAAACGAATGGAGGAAGCAAACAAAATCGTGATGCGATCACGTGCTATAAACGTCTTGACTCTTGACTAAACACCACGACCGTGAACTCAGCTGGAGGCCTAGAACGTCGACTGCGCATTCAGACAACCAAGAATCTACCTCTTCCAGGATTGCTCAAACTGTCATACTCGGCGAAGCTCATGCTGCTTGTTTTCAAGGCCGCCACAAAACGTACAGAACAGCCATTCCTGCTGACCCAGGCCTTTGATACACAAAAGAACTCCGCTCGTTCTTATCGCCACCATCACTCTACATTCTTCTCGAAGACAACACCTTTTGTCCATTCCTGATTTATCCCCAGAGGGAACAAAAGAGCTAGAGTGTATATAAGGGGAGGTGCTAGTGTCTCCGCTTTCTTCAGTTCCCTCATCTCATCTACTTCGTTCCCAGCTACACAGTTCCTCCCGACGGCGTTCGTCGTCGTCGAGGTTCTGTCTTGTCCTGCGTGCTTAGTCGTCGCTGCATTGTGGCGGCGTCGACAGTCATCCCCGGGGGAGGGCGATATCGATATCGTCTGCGCTGGGCCTCTGGGCTCAAACCCAACCAAGAACGCGTCAAAACTTAACATGACCAGCCCGTCACATATTCATCATCGGTTCGTCGCGATTCTCTGTCCCCGACCCTTACACTTGCTCACCCGACGACAGCCAATGATGACGCTCACTAAACGCTGCTGCCCGTACGTGTCCCCGCCTTTGCTATGATGTCCTCTGATGACTGTTCGTAGACTGCCATTGCCAACATCACCCCCCCGCCGTAGATCGACGAAGAGGCACCACCCCACACCCACAGTCCAACTTGCTCCGTGTAGCATGCGACGACCCTAATACCCACCGGTCCTCTGGCTGTCCTTTTCGGCTCCCAACTCATCATGAGTGTAAGCATCCGCCATGAAAATAAAACTTCGGCGAGATGGCAAGTGTGGCAGCATGCGAGAGCGGAAATATGGCCTGTAAGTCCTCTTCGCGTGCTGACGGCTGTGAGGCTTACTGTGTGGTACCTTAGATGCACCACATCCTTTTAAGTCTCAACTTCTTATGTTATATGCTAAACTTTGGTAGGGCGCCGTAAACTCACCCAGACAATCTGCGCGCCGCCTCCCGACTACAACCGTCCGCCTCTGCTTTCCAACTTTATGCCTAACATCATGCTTAACACCCACCACCCCCTCTCGTTGGCTAGCATAAAACGACGCATCGGACGGTTCCAAGGGCATAGCCCATTAAAAGGTACGGTTAGCCTTTCGTTGTCACTAGAACGCGAATCTGAATTGTCGCACAGGTAATCCAAAAAAACTTTCTTCTTTCTCTCCTCTTGTAAGCGAGTGAACGCGGCTTATGCCGTCGTCAACGCCTCACACTGACATGACGAGTCGGCGACAATGATGTTGAACACCATGCACATTTTGTACCCTCAGTATGTCTTTCTATTTACCCACCTGATTTGTGACTCACACCTTTCTTAGATTTTCGCCCAATGTGATTTACGGCTGTGAGAGGGAACGAATATTATCCACACTCGTAGTATGTAGTTCCCGGGGGGATTTCGTGCTCCCTTGTCGTGGGCCCCGGGCTTGAGGCTGTAGGCCGACTAAATGCACGAATGGTAAGTTGAGTCGATTAGCACGTACTTCTGTTCATAATAAAGCGTTGTTAGTACATCACATCCACTGCTCCAACAATCTGCTACTGACCGCAAAGCTCAATATTGTCACATTTCGAAGTTGGATTGTTTTGTTTGAACAACGAAAAGAAGTGTAAACCACGAGCTTATATCATTAAATACAGAGTACTCAGTTGCCGACTTTGTATCCCCTGCCGCGATACGACAAGCTGGTCCAGATATACGCAAGGGCAGAGGGGATGCTTAGTACAATCTTCTCTACCTTACAGTAGTGATAGAACGAAAATGCCGACTCGATACTAACTTGAAGTATGAAGGCAACAGGCCTCGCGTGGTCGTTGGTGGCCTGGACCTCCTCCAGTGAACTCGAAGCGCTGTCTTGAATTCTGGTACACTGAGCCCGGCGTCTGATAACTTCAGAAAGGTCTTTTTGGACTTGTGAATTCTGGACTTTTCAGACGTTTCCTCGGGTACTAAGGAGGCACGACTATCTTCCTCCTCGTTCAGAGTCTGACTACCCTCAGGGCGGGCACTCTTGAGATCCTTGACGTGAGTACATGTATAGTCCAGAGGCTTCCACACGCAGCTCAATTCGAAATATTGCTGTTTTATTCGCTTTCCGCGTTCGACTTTTGCTGCCGGCGTTGTTTTACGACGCGGAAGTGCGCGTTACGAGCACGGTGATTTTTTGGCACGTGACGTTACAGGCCTCAGCATTTGGGTCTTTTGGAGCCAAAGAGTTGCTTTTGAGGGCCTGGAGGTATAGCGCAGCTTCCCAGCGCCTCTTCAGAAGTCGCAACAGATGACTATCATCGCTTTCGGTGCCGTTCGCAGCCAAGATCTGCGACCTATTGTTCACAGCCGCCATCAATCCACTCAGGAACCACACGCGGTAACTAGTTCGACGTGTGATCGATTTCCCATCTGTTCCTTGTCTTCTAACCACCATCTTCCATGTCCCGTCAAGCGCCAAAAATGGAGGCCATTTCACCGCAGCAGTTTTATGGAGGAAGCGCTGCACCTCCACCTGCACCTCCCCTCGACCGGCCTACGCTTCAATTACCAGACACGCGCATCCATAATCGATTGACCTCCAGTTGGCCCTATTCTTCATTTAGTGGCCAGTATATACAGGATGCGTTCCGTGCGGCAGAGAAAGAGTTGAAAGGGAAGTATGTCCGCACCACGCCCCAGGAATTCCTTAAACATTACCTCCCTGACCATCCGGCAGCCATGCCTTCTATTAACTTCGAGTCCTTCAAGAAGGTGGCGGAGCACACAGTCGAGGTTAGGATGTATGATCCTCTGGTCTGTTAAGAAACTTGTTTTCGTTTCATGTCACGTTCCTGATGTTCGGCAGATAACTGCTCTTGCGCCCTTTCTCAAAAACGGCTGGGAAATGGTTAACACTTCCAGTACACCGGATCCGTTCTCAGACTTTTTCTTGGGCCACAAAGTCAAGCCCGACATTTCAGTTTACTCTGACGACCATAAACCTTCTAACAATAATTCATGCCGTGCATGTGACATGGAGACCTTCATAGAACTCAAGGTCTACTCCGTGGATGAGCCCTTTACCGACGACTCACTGGACTCCTTGGAAAAGGAGTCTGGTAATAGCTGCGAGACTCGCGGCCAGCTGATCACGTATCTCAACGCTGAGCAGGCTGCGCAGTATAGGACTCATGGCTTTGGCATTGTCATTGTCGGGGCGACCTGCCGGCTCCTACGCCACACTCACAGCGGCATAGAGTTCACAACATCTTTCGATTACACAAAGACGAAGTTTCTCCAGACCTTCTTCTGGCGCTTCTCGCACGCCACTCCCGAGTGCCGTGGCATTGACACCACTTTCGAACGTATTGGGCTCCATGAAGAACAAGTGGCTCGCAACTTGCTCAATGCTCTCAATAAGCCTCTTTGGAAGGTTACGGTCGGTGAACACTCGTTCTTCGTCCCAGAGCCCTTTACGCGCAGCCATCACTTTCCCATCGGCCGTGGGACCCGTTGCTTCGTCGCCCTTGAATGCAATACGCAAACAAAATGTTTGCTCAAGGATTCGTGGCGGCTAGATGGATATCATCCGGAAGGTGACACATACGCCAGGCTACGCAAACACCAAGTGCGGAATATCGCCCGTGTAGTTGCCGCAGGGGACGTCCTTGACCACCGCTGTGGCTCTTTCCCAAAGGGCTGGTTCGTTCCTAAGGATAACACGATACGCAACCACACGCATTATCGTATCGTTCTTGACGTCGTTGGAACCCCTCTTGCTGATTTTCCCTCAACACACTCGCTTGTCTCATATATTCATGACGTTGCACTGGGTAAGCCGTCTTGCCGTACCACTATTTATTGAATCGAGTGCTCATCGATCAATGTCTGCAGCCCACAAGGATGCATTCACGAAGGCCAGCGTGGAGCACCGCGATATTTCGATCGGCAACATTGTTGTTGTGAAACAAGAAGACCGCCCTCCCAAAGCTATCCTCATTGATTGGGAACTTGCAAAATATACTGAAGACAAAACAAGCAGGGCCTCCGAACGAACGGTGTGTACACCAACTACAGAAATGATCACTGTCTCATAGTTTCTATACAGGGTACACTACAATTCAAGGCTGCCCGTCTGTGCAACCCATCGCCTCCACCTCGCACGATAGGAGATGATGTGGAATCGTTCATTCTTCTATTACTTTGGATGGCTGTTCGGTACGCTCCAAACAACATGACACCGAGCGACCGCGGCACTCTCCTTGCAAGGTTTGATAGAACGAACGGTTTGGACAAGAGGAATATGATCCGTTCGGGGACAAGTACCGTTATGGATCTCAAGCTCTTATCTTCTCAATTCCGACTCGCGCTGGCCCATGTCATGAACCAGTTTCGGTGGCGGTACCAGGAGTTGGATCCCCTTGACGAGGACAACGCCGAGGCAGCGGAGGAGCTCAAACAGCGACAGTCTCCACTAGAGGGTCACGACTGGTTCATTGACATACTCAGTACGGCCTTGCAGAACGAGACTTGGAAGGAGGGGAAAGACCGTGCTAGGCCGGAACAGGAGGTCGAAGTTGTAGTTGCTGTCGAGACGCGGAAGAGGAAATCGGACTATGCAGAGTATGAAAAAGTACATGCGAACAAGCGACGATTGGGCGGTGAACTTGGACCTAATCTCGTTGAAGAAGACGATGAATGATGAAGAGCTTGGGGATGATTCAGACTAGTGAGACTGTACTTTTAGATAACAATTCATGGTTTAGCAAAGAGGTAGTTCTGGGTCCAGCAGCATCCTCGGTGGCAGAAATCGAATAATTTTCTTTGTTCTTCTTCGGGTGATGAGCCGAAAATAGTCTGGCCATATATTACTGTTATGGTTGCGAAAAGTATGTAAAGCTGGGTCGATATCTGGAAATCGTTCATTCGTCAGCCCCTCTTTCCCACGTCGGACCTGCTCAATGGCGCCCTAGCGAGCGTCTCTTTTGGACTTCTTGTGAGGTGCCCTATCATTGTCAAGTTTGCCCGTTTACGGAATGCGCAATCAGAACCGGGAGGACGATATCAGAAAACATCGCTTAGCTTTTGTTCTACTATCGCTGTATTGTGGGTGTTCTGCGCCACCAACATTACTTCATTCTCTTCGGTGAATACAATAACACGCAAATGCGGTAGCCGTGGATCCACTGATATCAGAAATAGATCCTTGTTCTTTGGTGCGAAGATCATTTCCGTGACAAGGGTTCGCGACCGACAAATCTACGGTGGCGCATATTGTGGAGGTAAATGTGGGGAATCGAACTTGAGGTAACCGAGGCAATACATCAACGATGAACCTGGGATGGAGGGAGCACAAAATTGAGATGCGATCACGTGCCATAAACGTCTTGACTAAACACCACGACCATGAACTCAGCTGGAGACCTGGTAGGTCGTCTGCGCATTCAGACCACGACGATACGTCTTCCAGGTTCCAGGGTATCCCCAACCTGTCATACTTGGCGAAGCTCATGCTGCTTGTCTTCGAGGGCGCCACAAAACGCACAGGAACAGCCATTCCTGCTGACCCAGGCCTTTGATGCGCAAAACGAACTCCGCCCGTTTTTATCGCCACCATCACTATGCATTTTTCTCGAAGACAATACCCCTTCATACCTTTTGTCCATTCCTGATTTATCCCCAGAGGGAACAACAGAGGGAGATGTATATAAGGGTGAGTGCTGGTGTCTCCTCTTTCCTCAGTTCCCTCATCTCATCTACTTCTTTCCCAGCTACTACACAGCTCCTCCAGATGGCGTTCGTCATCGTGGAGGTTCTGTCTTGTCTACTCTTGAGTCTGACTGTATGTTCGTCGCTTCACTGTGGCGTCGTCGACGGTCATCCCCAGAGGAGGGCGATATCGATATCGTCCGCGCGTCCCTTTGTCGTGGGCCTCTGGGCTTAAACCCAACCAAGAACGCGTTGAAACTTAACATGAATAGCCCATCACGTTTTCACCATCGGTTCGTCGCGATTCTCTACCTTCGACTCTTACACCTTCTCATCCGACGACAGCCAACAACGACGCTCACTAAACGTTGCTGCCCGTATGTCGCTTCTTCTTTGTTTTGATCTCCTCTGATGATTGTTCGTAGACTGCCATTCCCAACACCACCCTTGCCGTAGATCGACGAAAGAGGCACCATCCCACACCCACAGTCCAACTTGCTCCGTGTAGCATGCGACCAAACCTACCCACCGGTCCTCTGGCTGTCCTTCTCGGCTTCCCACCCATCATGAGTGCACGCACACATATGAAAATAAAATTCCGGCGACATGGCAAGTGTGGCGGCATGCGAGAGCGGAAATATGGCCTGTAAGTCCTCTTCCTCTTCGGGTATTGACCTTGAGGCTGATTGTGCAGTGCCTTAGATGCACCACATCCTTTTAAGTCTCAACTTTTTAAGTTGTATGCTATCATTTGGTAGGGCGCCGTAAAACTCACCCAGACAATCTGCGCGCCGCCTCCCGACTACAACCGTCCGCCTCTGCTAGCCAAACCTATGCCCAATACCTAACATTTACACACAAATACCATTGGCTAGCATACAATGAGGCACTGGTCGGTTTCAAGGGCATAGCCCATTAAAAGGTACGGTTAGCCTTTCGTTGTCACTAGAACGCGAATCTAATTGTCGCGCAGGTAATTCAAAAAGCTTTCCTTCCTTCTTTCCTCTTGTAAGCGAGTGAACGCGGCTTATGCCGTCGTCAACGCATCACACCGACATGACGAGTTGGTGACAACGACTTTAAACACCGAGCACATTCTTTACCCTCAGTACGTCTTTCTATTTACCCACCTGATTTGTGGCTCATACCTTTCTTAGATTTTCGCCCAATGTGATTTACGGCTGTGAGAGGGAACGAATGTTATCCACACTCGTAGTATGTAGTTCCCGGGGGGATTTCGTGCTCCCTTGTCGTGGGCCCCGGGCTTAAGGCTGTAGGCCGACCAAAAGCACGAATGGTAGGTAGGTTTTGATAGTGGAGATTCAACATGTATATCTGTTTCTGTAGTCCAATGGAGTTTGACTTAATGAAAACGTATGACAGCCGCATTATTGACTGAGCGATTATTACCTTCCAAGTTCACAACAGCGCCAATGTGGGGTACTCTTGAGTTTGCTAACCTTGGGAGCCCGACCCTTTCGGTCCCTGCGGCCCGGTATCACCTTCACTTTATTTTCCTTCTTACCACCATCTTCCATAACAAACCAGGTGTAGAACACGAAAACGATTACACCGGAACACTTCTGTAACGCAAAACGTTAATTTATATCCCACCCGTTGACTTCCACGAAGGCGACTGACACGCAGGACACGTCCATGGCCTCGGGTTTTCCATGTTCTCTTGGTGGATCCGAGTCCGATGCTGAATGTCTTGGTCCTTTCGAGAAAATGCCTTCCCTCGACGCGCGCGAGAAGCCTCTTTGGAAGGACAACTCGTTCTACGTTGGAGAGTCCTTTACGTGCCCCAATCACCATCTCGTTGGCCGTGGAACCCACTGCTTCGTCACCTTCGAATCCCAGACGCGTCAGCAATGTACTTTCAAGGATACATCGCGCGTGTATGAAGTTCAAGCCTCGATACACAAATGCACTTTACCAAAACTGACTACCTCGAGCTATGTCCTCGACCACCGCTATCCCTCACCCTGGATTCTTTCCGAGTCTGACTGGCGCCAACACACTCGTTCTCGTATCATTCTTGCTGCCACTTGGACACCTCTGCCTGAATTTCTCTCGACACACTCGTTTGTTTCGTGCATCTACAATGCTGTCCTGGGTAAGCCATCTTTGTGTATCACTATCCATCGAAATAATGTCTGCAGCCCATAAGACTGCATCCACGCTACTACCCAACGCGAATCGTCCCGAAATCTCCATAGGCAATATTATTTTTGCGCAAGAACCAGACGGCGCTTGTACTGGGCTCCTCGTTGACTGGGACCTCGCAAAATGTGGGGATGATGGTGAGAAGCGAAGGGCCTCCGAACGAACAGTGTGTACAGCAACTACAGAAATGATCACTGTCTGATAGTTTCTATACAGGGTATGCGACAATTCAAGGCTGCCCGTCTGTGCAGTCCATCCCCTCCACCTCGCACGATAGGAGATGATGTGGAATCGTTCATTCTTCTTTTACTTTGGATGGCTGCTCGGTACGCGCCAAACAACATGACACCAAGTGAGCGCGGCAGCTTTCTTGGGAAGTTTGATGCCACGGACGGTTCGAGCAAGAAGGATATGATCGTTGCGGGGATAGCTAACGTCGTCGGGTTGAAGCTCTTATCCTGGGAGCTGAAACTCGTGCTGACAGTGGTCATGAACAAATGTCGGTGGCGGTACCAGGTCTTGAGTCCCCTTGACAGGAACAATGCCGAGGCGGCGGAGGCGCTCAAACAGCAACAGGCTCTGCTAGAGGGTCATGACTGGCTCATTGACATACTCAGTACGGCCTTGCAGAACGAGGCATGGGCAAATGACGATGACTGTTCTAGAAAGGAGCAGACTGTCGAGCCCACCTCCGAGGTGCCTTATGCCGAACAGGCTCTTAGGATTTACGGGGATGGTTAGTTTCAATGAACTATAGTTCGCTGAACGTATTCCGGAATTCAGCAAACTTTGCCGGTCGAAGCGGTGGGCACACAACGAGACATTCCAAGCAGATCCAAGTATCAAATCGCCAAGCTGGTACCATTCCATGGTCCAAAAGCGTGATATTGCTCGGCGATAAATTACTTGTCAGGACGCGAAATCTGTCAATATACGACGGGTGGTGCTTCTGCTTTTATACGCAGGTGTATATATCCGTGTCGTCGGAGATGCACCAAAGCGTCGTCCCTGGAGCCCGCGAAAGCTTATAACAAATCATAGTCGTCGAGCTAAAGAGACGTGAATAAAGTATTTTCTTCGAAGACACGTAGACCGACCTCGTCGTTGTACGACATGATAGTGCGTTTAAGCTTGGACGTGTCCACCCATGTAACAAAGTCTTCCATACGTCTATATCCATGAACATGAATTATTTAAATCCAAAAAGAAAAGAAGGGTTGTATGCGCACCGCGTCACTAGGAAAGCAGGATCCGTTATTGTGTCCGGTCCAACTCGTACATGCCCCTGCTCTATAAATTGTGCGGCCTGCAATGTACGCGTATCAGACCTTTCTCAGTAAATGCGAGACGAGATGTGGAACGCACCGCACTGACACTTTCCGCCATTTTGGACATACACATGAAGACCGCGAGGCGACGACGGCAGAACGCAGCGACGGTGAGCTTGTCGACGTCGCTGAGCTTGGCGGTCGAGTTCAGAACGCCCATATCGTATAATTTGGAAAGCAGCTGGGCCTCCATGCGCCCCCGATAGGGATCCTGCGCAGGTAGAAGTGATATTCGGTGTGCGAAGGATCGTAGGGATCCGCAGAGTTTGGTATACCTATATAACCGTTCAATGTCAAGGCTGTAATCAAGCAGAAAAAGCACTTGTGATAATCCTCTCTGTCCTGGATATGGTATCGCCGCATGACTTTGACTTCTCGTAAATCTGCATCTTGTTTCCACTACAGCGTACACCACGAGGATCATAATAAGACGAAAAAAATGAAGGAAGGCAAAACAAAAAAATTTACATTCAGAAAGTCAACTTTCTTGAGGAGCTTCTGCTCGTGATGCTTGAGCTTCCGGACCATAGCGGCTTAGTCGGGCGACGGTGGAGAGGCTACCTGATGGAAGAGTCAAGACTCTAAGGACATGGACGTCTGGGGAAAGAATGGCATTTTGATCAGATGCGGTGCGCATTCCCTTTTCGGACACAATCGGGACACGCTCAGGTGATTCACACGCGTTCCTGTATCCTTGCCTGTATATCAGTGCAGTCGGAATCTTCAGTGAGTCGCAAAAACCGGGCTTTAAGTAGTACTTATCTGTCACTGCAAACTGTGAAGTGTCGCTATGATGTGGCACGCTCATGGTCACACAATGGCCAGATTTTTACGTACAGTACTATCACGATGCGACCAGTTCCTAAATTCGTCGATAGTATGGTGCTACATAAATAATGTCGCTAGTGGATGCCTAATAGTATATTTGAAGTTGGCTATAGTGTCTAGATGTACATAGTATGTCTGTCGTGCTTCCGTGTCCAATCCATATCCAGATCCAAGAAAATCCTCCCTAATACATCCGACGCCCTTTCCCAAACATGAGCAACATCTCAACACCCTCCTCCTCCTCCGAGTCCATCTCAGGTCTATCCATAACACGCTCCATCAAGTTGGACGTCGCACGCCAGCGTGCATGCTTCTTCGCTCTTTCCTCAACAGACACTGAATGGCTCCGCCGCGGCTTCTTCACAACACGCACGTTCTCCGAGTCTCCCGCCTCTTCAACTCGCCTATGTCTTTTGGATCCAGCTCCACCAGAAGACCGATGATTCTCAACAGCAACCAAAGGACTGCGATTAGCGAGAAGCCGCAGGTCGATGCCGGTATGTTTGCGTGACTTGTCGGGTGAGGTGCTAGGAGGTGAATCGAGCCCGCGAAGGGTCATCTTGAAGCGAGAAGGTGAGGGGGACGGAGCCGCAGATCGAATGCGAAGGTGGCGTACTGGGGATATGGAAGAAGAAGAAAGGACGCCAGGTGTGCGTTCGCGTCCGAGCCGTACCAGTTCAACGATAGCGTCGAGCGGTATGAAAGCGTACATTTCGCAGATCTTGAGGTGTAAATCGCGCGCATCGAGTATCTCGGGGAATAGGTGCATGAAGGATTGAATGATTGTAGAGATCTCGCTTAGGCGAGGAACAATAAGCTCCTTGTGGCTCTGGTAGAGAAGCCGGCGAGGCAAAGTCGGGTGTCTAGAAAAATGATATCCACGCACGGCGGGCTGGCCGAAGACGACAGTCGAGTGGCTATATCTAGGACTTGTTGATAGTAATCTGTTGTACTCATCATCGGCGATGACACGCGTTGTCGCGTTGACTGAGGGCTGGAACGTGTTTCTTCGCGTCAAGTGTGTCAAAAAGCGTGTAAATGCTTCGTCGTCGAAACGCCTTGTAGATTCGATAGATGGCTTCGGTAGTTGGAAATACGACGCTATCGCTGTTATGGTTGAGGCCGTGTCATCATTCGAGTTAGTCGGTCTTGATATCGCGTGTAAGACCGAGTCACACGACATGGAGAGCCTGGATGATGTCCTAATCAGCTACAGAAGCACCATGAGCAGAACGATACCGACTTTCGAGATGGTGGTAGTAAGAGCTAAAGAGAGAGGTGTGCAAGACGCGTGTTAAATTAGGTCACAAACGGCGTTGTCGGAACCGCCGGTTCTCGGCTCTGATCCGGCCCGATGTGGCTATCCTTCCATTACAGGTGTAGCGTAGTCACTACCACCATTGCATACTGTACATCCAAGTCTGCTGCACCAGGTGGCAGAGTACAGCAGTAGACATCCGATAAGAAGTATGTGCCAAAGTGAAGAAGACGTTGATACGCCTGCAATGAAGCGACGCGGCGTATAATCGAAAAGTATAGGTATGCATCTGATCGACGAGTTAGCGGCCAACAACCACCATCTATCAAACGGACTCACCAAGCTTCATCTCAGAGCGCCTCAATTCTCCTCTCCACCTCCGGATCCCACCGCTCACGCCCCCACCCAATAACATTATCAACCCAATTCTCAAACCCATACACCGGCACAAACCGCCCAATATCCCTCGCAAACACTCTCTCCGGAAAATAATCCCCCCAACACGTCTTCACATACTCCCAGTGCGCCGGGAACCACCCCGCGCACTCCCAATCAATGAGCCCCGTCACACGATCGCCATCCACCATGATATTGCGCAGCGCAATATCATTATGCGTAAAAACGATGGGATGGCGGAGCGCATGCGACTTTTTGATATCGTCCACGAAGCGCGCGGGTATGCCTCGCAGCTGGGCGATTCCCTCCGCGGACATCCCAAGGCGGATCTGGGCATTCATTTCCTCCTCGTCGCGATACGGACCGGAGGGTTCAGCGCACAGGCGGTAGTCCATGACAGGCCCGCCGAGAACGTTGCAGATCAGAGGAGGCGACCGAGGTGGCGGGCCTATTGCGCGCAGTTGGCTGACAATGTCATGCATTTGAGAAAGGATGGCATTCCGTTTCGACTGGGGGAACGACTCCCAGACTGACTCGTGTCCGATTTCAGCGCCAGCCAGTCGCGTCATGAAGATGTAGCGGTGGTTCCTGTACGGAATAACAGCGAGGACGCGAGGTATTGGGATAGTCGTTCGTCGACGAACGAAATTCATGGACGCGACCTCCACGTCTGGGAATCTTGACCGTTTGACGAATATATAGGTCCCAAGAGTAGCTATTAGAATCAGTGTCAATGAGCAATACTGTCATTCAACACCTGATCCACACTCACCTCTCCATATCTCGCGAATAATACGGGCCAACGCTCGCGAAATTTTAGCGTTGCAGCGTCTCCAGGAACGAACCAGCGTCATGATGGTGATAGCCAACAGCCATAAGACGCAGGACACGCCAAGGTAGTGGTTATCCGGCAACCCATGGTCGTGCGGTTATCACATGGAGCCGCAATGTGCAAGCCTGGATGGTTCTGGACGTAAAGGAACGCGTCGCGTACACATGCGTACACAACGAGCACTGCCGATCGAGATGCATCACAGGCTGAATTTCGAGTCCCAGAACGAACGGACATCGAAAGATCCATCTTTGTTGCACCTGAGAGGCAGTACTTAAGGGCGGCAAAAACTAGCGTAACACAAGACCTCCTTCCGATACAGCTCACATTTGGTGTCCCCGATGATGTGATATGAAGCTAGTGTGGCGCACTCCTGTGAAGTATGAATTTAGTCATCAATGCATTTGGAGAGAATAAATAACTAACATCATAAAAATGAAAAATAGCCGAGTTTTGCGTGGAAGTTCGTCGGCCATGGGGCTGACCACACATCCACAGAACAAAGGCCCCCTCACGTGTGTACAACAATAAAAGGCCTAGCGGAGCGAAACAATGAGTATCACTCTCTGAATCCAGCACCGCAACAACCCACCTTCGAAACCCAAACGCCACCAGCCTCATAATATGTCAGCCCTCAGGCGTCACGACAGGATGAATGTGATCCCACCGCCACCACCTCAGCCGCCCTCAAGCGACCAGAGCCTTGAAGTACAAAGGCAGCCAGCGTCTTTACAAGGACAAGGACACCCAGCAACACTCACGCGCCAACCCACAATGGATCTCGTTCCGCTACCCGAGAGACCCCAACAACCAACAAATCCAACCCACCCCACCAGGCGGCGTCACGCCAGCGACAAAACACATCAATCATCGCTTCGAACTGAATTCAATATGAATGAGCGCATAATTGTTGTAGGAATTTGTACTTACCGCATGTATGAGACGGAAGAATAGCTTTAATACCAAATTCTTAATGCGAGTGGGAGCAGGGTTCAAATACGTAGTTGTCCATAAAACCTATTTCTGAATGACCACAAGCACGTCAGATGCTCGACAGTCAGCTCCTTTCTAGAACAGTCGTCGTCATTTGCCCATGCCTGGTTCTGCAAGGCTGTACTGAGTATGTCAATGAGCCAGTCATGACCCTCTAGCAGAGCCTGTTGCTGTTTGAGCTCCTCCGCCGCCTCGGCATTGTTCCTGTCAAGGGGACTCAATACCTGGTACCGCCACCGACATTTGTTCATGACCTCTGCCAGCACGAGTGCTAGCTCTGAGGATAAGAGCTTGAGATCAATAACGGTACTTGTCCCCGAACGGATCATATTCCTCTTGGCCAAACTGTTCGTTCTATCAAACTCTGCAAGGAAGGCGCCACGGTCATTGGGTGTCATGTTGTTTGGAGCGTACCGAGCAGCCATCCAAAGTAATAGAAGAATGAACGATCCCACATCATCTCCTATCGTGTGAGGTGGAGGCGATGGATTGCACAGACGGGCAGCCTTGAATTGTAGCGTACCCTGTATACAAATTATCAGACAGGAACCATTCCTATACTTCCTGTACGCACCGTTCGTTTGTATTCCTTCGTCTGATTGTTACCACACTTCGCAAGGTCCCAGTCAGCGAGGAGCCCAGTAAAAGCGCCGTCTGGTTTTTGCGCAAAAACAATATTGCTTATGGAAATTTCAGGACGATTCGCGTCCGGTAGCAGCGTGTATGTAGCCTTATGGGCTGTAGACAGTGATGAATGAGCTCCAGATTCGATAAATAAAGACGGCTTGCCTAGTATCGCATTGTAGATGCACGCAACAAACGCGTGTGTCGAGGAAAACTCAGGCAGAGGGGTCCAAGTGGCAGCAAGAATGATACGAGAACGAACGTATTGCCGTAGGTCGGAAAGAATACAGGGTGATGGGTAGTAGCGGTGGACTTCGGGGAAAGTGTGTTTGTGTAGCATGGCATGGAAGTCACCCACGCGCCATATATCCTTGGAAAAACATTGCTGGCGCATCTGGGGTCCGAACGTGACGAAGCAGCGGGTTCCACGGCCGACGAGATGGTGATGGATGCGCGTAAAGCCCTCTCCGTCGTAGAACGGGCGGTCCTTCCGAAAAGGTTTCCTATGCACCTCAAGAAGACGGTTTTGCTCGAAAGGCTTGAGACAATCAGCATCGGCCTCCACACCACCAAGAGAAGAGGGAAAAACAGAGGCCATGGACGTGTCCTGCATTCGGAGCGTGTCAAGCGCGTTCGGGGGAGTCAACGGGTGGGATATGAATTAACTTTTTGCGTTACAGAAGTGTTCCGGTGTAATGGCTTTCGTGTTCTACACCTGGTTTGTTATGGAAGATGGTGGTAAGAAGTGAGTACAGGCCTTGTCACCAAAATCGGCGGCTTGTTTGTTCGTATTTATCTCCACTGTATCTCACTCGATCAATGGCAAATCCGCGTCTTGCCCCTCCTTCCTCAAGCATTGCCTGAATACGCGTCGAAACCACTCAACAGGAAGTATATTAAGTTATTAGCAACATGTACACCCAAAATACAAACCATCTCATGCGACACGAAGTGCGACACAGCCAAATGCTAGGAAACCTGGGTACGTCATCGTGCGATCTGAATCGATAGCATCAATTCGTAGATTCTCGCTGGACTGCCGTAGAACCCGCCAATTCACTTCGGGTAAAGCGCAAACATCATATTTTTTGAGTGTCCATGGAGCCCTGGGAGCAGAATTTTGATATTCTTCTCCGGAATTTTGTTAAAATTTTAAAATGATAGAAATGAAGAAATCTGCTCCCAGGGCTCAATGAAGATTGTTTTCAGTATCATTTTTCATCACATAAGTGTATGTCTAGGACGCGACTACGCGTGTCTACAGAGTTTGCGAGCTGCCATGAAATCAGGAGGACAAACAAGACCAAATACGCCGTCGATTTTGGTGGCATGGCCTGTACTCATAAGAAGGAAAATAAAGTGAAGGTAATACCGGGCCGCACTGACCGAAAGGGTCGTGCTCTCAAGTTTCGCAAACTGATCAAGATTCAAGAGTACATACCACACATCAGCGTTGTTGTGAACTTGGAAGGTAATAAACGCTCAGTCAATATTGCGGCAGTCATACGTTTTCATGGCAAATTTTTGCTAAGTCAAATGTCGGAAATCCAAATTTGGGCTGATCAGCCCTAATCAGGGATTTTTGGCCCGATTTCCTGATAAGGGCTGATCAGGATGAAGACCTCTCGTCAGGCCGACAGCCTCAAACCCTAATTAGGTGCTTATCAGTTTGTCAGTACGCGGCATGAACTGACCTGACAAGTAAGGCCGGCCTAATCAGTTTGGCAGAGACGCGTCAGTGGGGCGGTTTCCCATTAGCCGACTGTTACTGGTCATTCTTATCTTTGCGTGTTACCATTCTTACCTTCGCCTGTTACTTTTTGACTTACTGCTAGTGAATAGCCCGGGTCGGACCACCCGGTCCGGGTCACGGATACGGGTGGGTCAGGGTACGGGTAGGGGTCTCAATCTGAAAACCCGCTGTAACCCGTGTCACCCGTTGTCACCCGTACTTAAGTAAACCAATATTATAACTATATTTTACATGAATTTACAAAATTTTACCAAGTGGAACAGGCATTTGCGTCGTTGAAACGAGACGTATGCGATTATCTTGCCCGATCCGGCGTTTCGGGCCGAGATCCGAAAGGACGCGTAAGCGTCTGATCGGGTCGTCTCTCTTGCCTTACACCACCAGTACGCCACCACTACGACCACCCAGGATGCGACGATTGTCGCTCCTGCTGCCCTGACGATTGTCAGGCAGTCTGTGGGGTCTGTATCTGGCCTTGGCTCTGTGCCGGGCATGCTGCTGCTGTCTCCGTGACAGCAGCATTGGACGACACGATGCCAAGCAGGATCACCACCGACGACTGGTGCGACACCAGTGCTAACGCGAGGATACCGGTAACGCACGAATGATGAGGTGGAGGATTGTAGGAGGGAAAGGAGGAGATGAGGATGAGGATGCGGTGACGCGTTGACGTGTTCAACGCGTTCAAGGATGACGACTCGGACCTGCACCACCACCACCTTCTCCTCTGCCTCCTTCTCCACCACCACTACCAGTCCCCCCTTCTCCTCCACCTTCTCACCACCACCTCTTCCTGCCACCATCACCTCCACCCCCACTACCACATTCCTACCATCACCCCCACCCCATCCTCATGCCCAGCTGACTGTCCCCGTGCCATTGCCCGGGGATGCTCGCTGAGCATGAATACTGGGAGGTAATGGTAAGTCTGTGGGCCTACGGGTGGCGCTGGCAGCCAATTTTAGTGGGACCCGCGACGATTTGGGCGGGTACCCGCACCCGCGCCACGGAAACGGGTAAGTCGAGGGTACGGGTAGGGGTCCAGATCAAAATACCCGCGGGACACCCGCGCTATTCACTACTTACTGCTTGTACTCGGACTCTGACCTTTACTTGTTGATTTACTCTTACTGTTGGCTTATATTTTTGTTACTACAGGTGGGATTCGAACTCGACTTACTCAGGAATGGATTATCTAAGACTACTATGAGATGTACACTAAAACAGCTAGACTACAGAGGCTTTTCTGGTTTGGTTTTGAGTGCTACATCACATGTGTCACGGTATGACAAGGCCAGAAAAGGTGGCCAAACTATTGCCGTTTGCTCACATATCCAACCACGATGAAGGGGAACAGCACGATAATAGTATTCAGCACATCACAGGTCTCATGGCTATGAATATACTACAAATTGGAGGGATAGGTACTCAGGCATTATGTCTGCTGGGCAGATCTTCCTCGATGGCGAGGGGCAACAACGGTATCCACTTCGACAGCCTCGCCAACACGACGAACCTCCTCCGCTGACACGTCATCTCGTCGACTTGGCCCTACAAATGGTTTATATTAATTAGAGCACCCCTTTACAGAAAGGGCACCTACCAGTATCCGTATCATCAACAGACTGCACTCCACGTCCACGGCCACGGCCACGATCACGCGTACCTGTGCGTTCATTTGTAGCTCGACTACGTGCAGCACCCCGCCCTCGTCCACGGCCTCGCCCACGGCCGCGGGGTTGGTCGCCACCATCAGCATCAGAGTCCGACACGGTCTGATGGCGAGAGCTCGCAGAAGTCGCAGCTGGGGTGATTACGCTGGTTTCCAAGGACATGACAGGAGACAAGTGAGGAGTAGGTAGTGGCGAAGCGCTTGCCGTGACTTCGGCACGAGGCTGAGACGCGATTGGTGAAAGTCCAGGTGCAGTTGACGAAGACGGTATTTGGCGACCATTGGTGGTTTCCTCATCGGATAAATCACCGTCCAGCGTAAGGTTTCACAATCGGTCACGAAGATCGGGCTCCATATCGTCGTCAGCATCCTGTGCTGGTGCAGACACAACCGCCGTAGTGGACTTGTTGGACCTACTGACTCCCTCGAAAACCTTTGAGGACCAATGCTCAAAGATTTTATTAGCCATCGGAGTCCCGCCAATCGAAACAAGTAGACTCTTGACTTGGAAGAAGTGTTCCGCATAATCGATTTGCGACTTGTCGCCAACAAGCTTGAATTCGGGATCGGGGGAAAGCATGTATAGATACTAAACGTGGTATTCAGTCGTAGCATTTTGCGGACAGAAAGAAGCAAACCAAGGTCGATATTAGCGCGCACGCGCCTGGTGTAATATCCTTGATCGACCATTTGAATCCAACCGAATGACTTTTATTAACCTTGGTCGTCTTGAGCGCACCGGGACCAAAGAGCAAAAGACGTAAACCCTGTCAATGGATTACATTAGTAAGAACAAGCACAGCTGCGTATTTTGCTCACATTGGGCCCGGAATCATCTCGAAGGATGTCGCTGTCTCGATCGCGCTGCTTTCGATAGAGAATAGGCGGTACATTAGAGACGACTACCGACTCGGTGCCAATGGGACAAATGAGGCTCCGCAATTCAGGAGATGAAGCGCGAATCGCAGAGCCATTTTTGCGGTCTTGAATAGCTCGGATGAGCTCATCAGTGCGGGAGGTGTCAACCGGCACTGCTTCGTCATCTTGTCCGACAAGTCGACGCTGCTGGCGAACGATTGCTTCTGAAAAGAGCTCCTTGGCATTGACAGCGATTCGAGACACCATGTGCCAGCGTTGCTCCGAATGGTGATGAATAATCTGAACAAGAGAAGATCAGTCAGACGATTATTGGGCAGTTCAAAGAAAATACCCGGTCGGCAAAGAGCCCATCTCGTTCCAACGCGTCGTGCGCGTTCTTGGGAAACAGTGCGTAGAGTTCAGCCGCAACTATCAAAGACCTGTCCTCGAGGTCTTTGTACCGATCCTGATCGAAAAGGTCCACATCTTCAGGACATGGTTGGAAAAGTGTCGTCTTCTCCAGGAATATCTCGTTCAAACAGCAAAACTGTTTCGCATAATGTTGCGCACACGATTCGAGCTCCGAATTCGGGTGGTCTTTGGATTTCTGCGGCTTTTCTCCGGCAGCCGCGTAACGCGCCAGCATCTGCTGGAGCTCGTGAATGCGAGTCTTGAGCTCAGCATTCTCGGTTTGGGCAAGTTTGAGAGCCTGGAGGGTTCTGTTAGTATAAGACACTCAAGAGAAATGAAAACCGTCACCTGAGAGAGAGCTTCAACAGTATCCACACTAGTTGGAGCAGTACTCCTTTGACTGAGAGGAGCAGGGATGTCATCCTCCTCTGAGCCGCTATAACGCCGTTGTCGAGGAGGCATGAGAGCGAGCGAGTTGGCAGAAATGAGGCGTGAGAGTTGATAGAAATGAGGCGTGAGAGAGAGACGATGTGCGAACAGTCTTAAAAACGGACTTGAGCAAACATGGAACAAAAGACGAAAGGAAGTCTCGACTGTGTTTAATCAAAATGATGTTAGGAAGAGCGGAAATGAATCGAATCTGATAATACGGTTAGGAAACGCTTCTGCATAGTGTCAATGAATAACGTACCTTCACATTCATTGGAATGCACCTGAAGAGATGGATACGCGGTGACGGTGATTCTCAGTGCAGACGGCGAGGACAGAATCACACGGAAATGAACTTATGTATAGTCTGAGCTTCCTACACGTACTATTACAACACGACGAAGACGGAGAGTGTGTATTACAATTTCTGATACATGTGCGCGGACTGTGTACAGATACAATCAGAATTCTATGACATGTGAACAATTGGAGGAAAACATACCGTAACGTATACTGAATCAGCGGAGCATTCTCGTTCATGCACCACCCTCGTATCGGGCAAGCTTCGCTTCCAGCTCAGCCACCCGGGCCTCAAGGATAGCTCGCTCGACCCGCTCCGCAAGCAGGGCTTCCAGCTCAGCCACCCGGCTTTCGAGGATAGCTCGCTCGGTCTGCTGCTCAAGCAGGGCTTGCGACTGGGCAACAAATTCAGCTATGAATAGCGCGTGATCTCTCTCCTCGCGGAGCGGGATCGACTGATTCTTGAACTCGTCGATAAGCGTCTAATATTTCGGGGGTAAGGCGGTCATCATGACCTCGGGGTCGATGGGCACAGATCCTACCGCTGGACAGCGTCCCCGTCCGCTAACCTCAGGAATTTCGTTGATGGAGGCGCCACTGATGTAGGCGAGCCCAAGGAATACAAACCAAGAATACCAATAACAATTCTTGTGAATAACGTCGTAGTGGATATGGGAGGTACTGATGACCTAAGCGGCGGTGGCGAGGTCGACAATGTTGGCTTGTTCTGGTAGAAAGTGGATGCGAGCTGTCATTTGGAATGGACGGCCACTCGCCAACATGTCGCGGGTACCATCATGTGTAACCACGACGCGATCGAATGCCGGGATATTCTCCGCACCAGCGGCGGCGAGGAGGTGGCAGCTGCAGTCGATCAATGACTGAGAGCTGCTAGCCTGGGGGAGAACTTGGGCGACTCGCTCAACGCCTACCCAAATCTCTTGAGCCGTGGCATGGCCTGCGCTGTCGCGGATGAGAATGTGAATAAAGAGAGCTTCGTGGCCGGTGCCTCGATCCGTGTACTTGATATGTTGGGCTTCGACGAGGCTCATACGGCGAACGATGTCGGGAGGAGTAAGACGGACGATGAAGTTGAGAATATGGGGAGGAATGTGATGGGTGAGTCGGTTGGCCGACTTCAAGAACGCTGAGAAATCTCGGACACGTTTAGCATCTTGAGCCAGGATGCTCATGGTGGGGAATAGAAGTGAGACAAGATGGCGATAGAGAACGGATAGCATGGATTTTGTGTGGAATCCTGAAGAAACGGCGGTACCCCATTGAGGATGTTGGATACGATTGTCATTCGGAAGACGTACGCCAATGGTCCGGAGCCAAGACCCAGAAGAATGGGAAGGGAAGACTTCCTCATTATCTATGAATGTGAAGGAGTTCTACGTCAGGAGAAGTGACGTCCAACTGGAATAAATTCACATACCTGCCATCTGTGAATCGAACATGACGGTTGAAAGTAAAAGCACTGTCAGACCGAAGTAATCATGTGATCTGCTATTATTTATTGGGCCTATGCCTCAAGGTGCTATGATTGTACAATGTATCTACTCTGTATGTACATATTCACTAAAATAGTTTCGGAAAGAATCGTAATCCATCTTGCCAACGTGTGGCGCGATCCAGCCAATAGCGCTCCTTGTCTTCATCCGAAGCCTCTTCGAAGAAGCGGAGGAGCGTTCGACAGCCAACGTAGACCCAACGAAAGAGGCCACCCGAAGTATTATAGGAGCTGCCGCCGCCTTCGCGTGGCTTCCCACCCAACAACACCAGCATATACCCTTCGGCATCCGCCACTGGTACGCAAGCACCTTCCTCCCACCGGTCCTCCTCAGGCAGCCAACGAATATGGCGGTACCCGCGCTCCGTATACGTCGTGATGTTCCGATTTCTAGGGGCACGGGATGGCTGCGAGCGAAGAGCAGCGAATCCGGATGAATCGACGGCGGAGTCGGTGAGCGAGTGAAAACTGAGGAATCAGAGGCAACGGTCTGGCGGTGTAGTTTAAGTTCAGGTGGGGATATCGGGGCGGTACATCGCGATCTTTGAAGTGAAGTGGATGTCCTGGTCGTTCCTGAACTATGACGATTCGAGAACAAAGTCTTGTCAGAGACTGATAAGACTATGTGAGAACGGTATTGGTCGAAACTAGTTGAAGGTTTTGGTGTGGCGGAGACAGCGCAATATAGGGCGTCGGTGTGGTTGGTTTCAAAGCCCAGCGAAATTAAAGATACCGGTGCGAGATGTAAATAGACGTATAGCCTACGGGGAACAAAATCAGTACTCTCAGAACGCGAAGAGCCACAGCCGGCGTACCTGGGAGTAATAATCGCCTTCGAGAGTGCTTCAAGCGCCTAGTCCTGCCTATTGTCGAGTCCGGATCGCAAAGGTCGGGTCAAAGTTCTGGTGACCAAGGAAGCCGCATCGGCGAAGGGGCTTGAAACAATGGTGAGTGAAATCCAAAGGAATACGGGTAGACAGACGCACTAGCACCAGATCCATGTCGTAGCCGGAGATCGTGCACGACGCGAGCGTCGTTGAGAAAGGAGGACTGTGGTATCTGCACTGTCTGTAAGAATGGAGGTGGAGATCTAATAGAAAGTGGTGTCCTCTGCAGCGTTTTGAGGTGGAACATGCACAACACTCGAAGGTGAAAGTGTAGACAAGAATGGCTACATATTCTGAAGGTGGCATGAAAATAGTCAGATAGTGCCAGAAACGAATAAACATCTTGTGCGCCGGCACGCTGTAGACAATCCCCATTTCTGGAGGTATGCGCAAGGTCGGCCCACCAGTCGACAGCTATGGGTGCTGGCTAAAGCAAGCGGGCGCACGAGATGAAGGAAGCCGCAACCGACCTTTAGGTATAATCAAAAACCCTCCAAAACGCCACAGAAACACAATGCACGGAATGCAATGCGGGACCGCGTCCAGGTTCATTGCCCGGAAGCACCTCGCCGTGAACTCGGAGAAGAGAGGACATCTGCAAAGATCGTTAGCCTCGGATGGCAAGGCAGGATCCCAAGACTGGAAAAAGCGCGTCAAATTCCAGATCCAATGGATACACACATGCCGGTACACCCGCGTGCCAAGGTCGGCTCGTCGGGGAGCAGCGTGAGTGCAGCCAGGAAGAAGTGGGTGTTGAGGGCGCGACAGACTGGCCCATCAAGGATGGCGCGGCCGCCAACATCTCACGCCCATCGAGACAAGAAAACAAAAGAGAGAAAGAAACGTACATCACTATATTCAACTTTGATAGGTGAAGGTGGTGGTTTGAAGGCAAGGAGGTGATGGTGGTTAGAGGTAAGAAGATTGTTGACTTGTTTGGCATTGTTAAGCCTGATCCTAACCCTAAGTCAGTGGCGCGACTTCATATCTTTCAGTGAAGTCGAATTAACTCAATCCAATCAACGTACAGATATGTATGTATTTTTATTGAACCAAGAAAACATACAAAGACAAGAGATTAGTACATGGACGCGAGTACTGTCCGCGAGGACGCATACGAGTATTCCATGCCGGCGAACTTCTGATCTACACACTCTCAGAATCCGTCTCGTCCTCTCCATCACCCTCTTCCGAATCCTCAACACCCGCATTGCTATCGCTGCCCGCGTCATCCTGCGCGGCCATCCGAGGTCAAACACTGAGGCGCTTGTGTGCCGTGGTAGCAATTTAAATTGTCGCGCGCCCATTCAAACAAGAAAAAGAGAAAGTAAGCGGAAGATCCAACGAACTTACAGTACGACAAGGTCAAAGTGGTGGTTGGAAGGCAAGATCTTGCTCCTAACCCTAGATCTGTGGCGCAGGGCTGCCATGCATTGGGTTTCAATCAGTCAATATCCACTGCGCCTGCTACGTAGATGACTTGGGCAGGTTGACACGGTCCCATTCAATCCAGTTAGGCACAGGCGTGGCTGCAGCAATACCACACTAGAGGAAGATGAAGAGCCGGAGGACTTTTGCTCCTTTTTCACGCGACCAAATTGCGGGCGGTATTGAAATGTATAAATTAAGAGTGCAGAGACATGTAATTATCAAGTTCGGTATCTGATTCTCCTTCATCACTATCCGATTCGCAATTGCCTTCGTCTGTCTTCGGTAAATCCATGGCTTGCCCATCAGTTTGCCCGGGGAAATCCCTCTTCATGCGCAAGAACATATCCCCATCTATCACATCAACTACAACACTGTAGTTTCTTTCGCTGTTCTCCCATCCAGGACAGATTAGTGCTCCACGGATGATTGAATCTACAAAGATGAATTCCGAAAGCAGGTGAGGATCAGGCCGTACGCGAATCAGACCCAATTCTCTATCCTTACGGCGCTGCATACATATAGCCATAGGTCTGATAAACGCGATTGTGTAAGTCCTTCCGACGTCAGGCACTGCAACCTGAAAAAGATAGACGAGTTGGGCAAAGAAAGGAGCACTCTGCGACTGGCGGACAATGATGAAATCGTATCGCTCGCGTCCATAGAAGTTTGGGTGACAGCGGAGGTAGTCGGTTGTGATTCGCCAGTCAACAAGGGACTCGTAATTGATTTTGAGGAATTGATATGGTATAATCTATGATGTGACGTGGTTCAGTCTACTGGTGGTCCTTGGATTCAGACACTTACCACATTCTCCTTACCGAATGATACCGCACGAGTCAGTGGCTGACCATATGTGGGTAAAGTCTTTGTAAGAAATTGCCCAAGACGAATTCGAAAGCGTACAAAGATGCCGTTTTGCGCTTGGTGTCGAGCCTCAAGATCCTCAAACGAGAGCTCTTTAACTTTAGAGCCAATGAAAATGTGGCTGCTATGGGCTGCAGGATTTGTACTTGGGGCTGGGTCGACCAATTCCTGTGTATCCTCATCGACGTGCTTGTACTCGTCAAGATCATCAAGCTGCTCGCGGATGAGTGCCGCAACAGTGCCATAATGATCAATGCGAAGGATCTAGACTCAAGTCATGTCATGACAGTATGTAGACAGCGACTTGACGTACCTGCTCCTCGACATTCTTGAAGTTCGTTTGTTGCAAATATATCTTTCAAAGCGGCCTGTGCATCTTCTCATTGATTTTGGTTGTGAAATTCCTCAGTACGCCCTTTTCGACAATGTCGTCAAAGAGATGTTTAAATAAGTGTGCCTTGATGAACTGCCAGGATTTCTTGCGAACATCCTCAATCTCACTAGTCGATGCGAGATGAATGTAGTTCTAGAAAATGGTAAATTCAAGCCTGATATGTAGGCTGGACGATACGTACTTGCATAACAGTATTGTAGACTTCCATTGCTCGTCTCCCGAACTGTATTGTCTCCGTAGTGTGAACATCAAGTCCGGCGTACATACAGGTATTGAGGAATCCACGAAGACCCCGTAAAAGCAGATATCCCAGAGGACTGATCGCCTCTGTAAGCGTTCCATAACTAGCGAATAGAAAAAGCTATTAGAGTGACTATTAGTACCAGATTTAATACTGGCGGAGGCAGTACTAACACGACAGATGTCGAAACTCTTTGATCCATCATTGAATGTGATGTTTGTTACTTGCTTTGGAAAGTAGATTCCTCGCCACCGAGGGAACTGTTCGAAGCTGCAGAATTTATTAATTTGATATATAGCAGCTTTGTTTGACCTACTTGGAATCTACCGCGCTGAGCGCCGTTCGCGACCCAGATGCACGTAAATGAATTATCAACTGCGGTTCAATATGATCGTCCCACTGTCCAACACTACTGTGAAGATCATCATACGATACAGCTGCGAAAGGATCTGAGTTTGCGATTTCGAGGAAGACGTTCTGGGATGATATGAGAATCATACGATTGACATCCAATCATACGTACATCAACCATCCGAAGACTTTTAGTCTTGAGTAAAGCTTCAGCTTCAGCCTTCGTAGACTTAGAACGTGCCTCGCTAAGAATATCGAGAACGTCTTGTCCAGTGCGCTTTGCGAACTCGAGTGCTAAGTTAGTGAGATTCTCCTTCGGCACAAAACAGCGTGTACAAGGAAACAAGCCGCGAAGACCTCGAATCAGCGTCATAACACAACTGAGAAAATTAGCAAGTACGCAGAAGTGCTAATAGACAACACCTACTGCTCTTCATAATCACCGGACAGAATGAAAACAGAGGGAAACAAGCGGCGCAGAATTGAGTCACCACAAGGCTGCCAACGGCCTGTTTTTGACGCCTCAGCAAGGGACTGCAGCAATATCCAGAAAGAACGATGCCAGACAGCCGTCTTGAAGTTGACAAAATTCTTCTTTCCCGTCTCACTGCTGTCTTCGGGAACCTGTAGAGTCTCAGCATACAACGTAGATCATGTGGCTATGAATTACAATTGGCTGCCATCCTAACACAATTCCGCCACCAATACCACTTCCGTTCCGCACGTCAGACACAATGTTGCCAATGCGACCGATGATTGGATAACCCTTTTGAGTGCCGAAACTTGAGAGCTTACTCTTGTCAGCATAGATAATTAGGAACAGTGCGGTGCCGTCCTTTGGTAACTTTGACTGTCCACAGTCAACACCTCAAATGTATTGATATGTCGAGTAGCATACCTGAGTTTTCCAAGCGAGGTCTGCAGTCCACGGCTCATCGACGAATCGAATCCATTCTATGCCATTCCATCTGAAGTGTCGTCGAGGTTCCCAA
The DNA here is from genome assembly GCA_003314085.1 of Hymenopellis raphanipes. Taxonomy (NCBI): domain Eukaryota; kingdom Fungi; phylum Basidiomycota; class Agaricomycetes; order Agaricales; family Physalacriaceae; genus Hymenopellis; species Hymenopellis raphanipes. The sequence continues at coordinate 27,456 of QLPD01000229.1, forward strand.
ACAAAGGAGTTGGCGAGGCGCTCGCTCGAGACCAGATCGACGATCCAATTCCACATAGGGCGATGGTGAAAATCAAACACACGATCCTTCTTCTTATACGGGACAGAGACAGTGGATTTCTCGAACTACAACATTCAGATTGATGATGCTACAACATTCGCAGGCATACATAGACGTACAGATGTTAATTTAGAGGATGATATTTCCCACATTCTCTTCATATCGTCGGCATTCTTCAGGCTGCACGTCCCCTCGGTATCGTTCGCCGCAGCTGACGTCGCACAGCGCCGGAACAAGGCTAACATACTGTTGATCTGTCTCTCATTCATCGCACAGTCCAAAGCGAGCTCAGACACCTCAAAGTCAAACCGTCGCCGGAAGGGAAGCCATGGCGCTTGCATTGGTGGAGGTTTCGGTGTCGTGGATGTATGGCGAAAGTCCTCGGGATGTGTAACGATGGTCGCTTTCCCGGAGGAGGGATGATACTCTGTTAGAATATCACCAACGAGGAGTTGTTCGGCAGAAGGAGAAGTGGTCGGTCCGGCAGCTTAAGAAAGAATACATGTCAATATCTCTGCAATCGAATGTACGAACAAAACCTACGTAAAGTCGTGGATTGGGGTGAGGAGATGAGCGGGGCTTCATGTGCATTCGGTGCATCAACTAGACAATCGTGTTAGTAGACGAACGTTGTAACAACGAATCGCTTACAATTGAAGTCAATCGGTGGCGCGTCTGAGTACATTGTCTGTGCCAGCCGATCCTTACGTTTCGATGGCGAGAGTAGTCCTACAGTCACAAAGAAATTTGAGCAACAAAAAATAATCGATTCAGAAACACGCACGTCGCTCTTTCTCGCGCCGACTTTTCTCAAGAGAATATGCAGATCTAATGGCAGCCCTATCCTTCTCGCATTTCGCCGTGTGTCTAGGATAGCCTTGGAGTTTGAAAGATCGGGAACAGATTGGACAAGTCCTCAGTGCTGATGACATGTTGACGGCGGTGGCGGCGACGGCGGCGACAGCGTCAATGAGCCGTCCAGAGTGTTGCGCTATATATTACAAAAAGGTTGAATGTCTGCTTATTAGTGAAATATCACCCACATTAACATATTAAAGTCAGAGAACAACGTACCAACAATAACAGTCAAAACATCGATGCCCCGTCACCGTTGCGAGTCGAAGTGGAACGAGTGTTGGATTTCGCCCGGGGTCCATCTGATAAGTGCCTGATGAAGTCACACGGCCGCTTTATCAGGGCCCTTATCAGCCACTGATACGGCCGTCGGCTGATTAGGCCGAATCCGGTTTTCCGACAAACTCCATTTGATTACAGAACCAGAAGTACATGTTGAATGTCCACTATCAAAACCTACTTACCATTTGTGCTTTTGGTCGGCCTACAGCCTTAAGCCCGGGGCCCACGACAAGGGAGCACGAAATCCCCCGGGGACTACATACTACGAGTGTGGATAACATTCGCTCAACCCTCTCACAGCCGTAAATCACATTGGGCGAAAAGCTAAGAAAGAGCGTGAGCCATAACTCAGGTGGGTAAAGATAAAGACGTACTGAGGGTACAGAATGCGCATGGTGTTCAGAATCGTTCAAGAGACCGACTCCTCGGGCGCCTGGTCATGTCGGTGGGATGCGTTGACGACGGCTAAGCCGCATTCACTAGCTCACAAGCGGAGGGAAGGAAGGAAAGTTTTCGGATTACCTGCAGGACAATTAGATTCGCGTTCTGAGGCCAATGAAGGCTAATCACACCTTTAACTGAGCTATGCCCTTGGAACTGTCCAGTGCCTCATTTCATGCTAGCCAATGGTATTCGTGTGTAAATGTTAGGTGTTGGGCATACAGTTAGGCATAAAGTTGGCTAGCAGAGGCGGACGGCTGTAACCGGGAGGTGGCGCGCAGATTATTTGGGTGAGTTTATGGCGCCCTTTCAAAGGTTAGCATACAACATAAAAAGTTGAGACTTAAAAGGATGTGGTGCATCTAAGGTACCGCACAATCAGCCTCACGATCATCGACACAGGAAAAGAACTAAGGCTTACAGGCCATATTTCCGCTCTCGCGTGCCGCCACACTCGCCATTTCGCCGAAGTTTTATTTTCATGATGACTCTGAGTACGTGCACTCATGTCGGGCTTGGGCCGAGAAGGACAGCCAGAGGACCGGTGGGTATTAGGGTCGTCGCATGCCACACGGAGCAAGTTGGACTGTGGGTGGGGGTGGTGCCTCTTTCGTCGATCTACGGCGGGGGTGGATGGCAATGGCAGTCTACGAACAGTCATCAGAGGAGATCACAACAAAGGATGTTTGACGTACGGGCGGCAGCGTTTACTGAGCGTCGTGTGGGCTGTCATCGGGTGAGCAAGAGTTGAGGGTAGAGAAAAGCAACGAACCGATGGTGAAAACGTGACGGGCTGTTCATATTAAGTTTAAACGCGTTCTTGGCTGGGTTTAAGCCCAGAGACCCACAACAAGGGGACGCGAGGACGATATCGATATCGCCCTCCTCCGGGGATGGATGTCGACGCCGCCACAATGTAGCGACGACAGACTCAAGAGTAGACAAGACAGAACCTCAACGACGGCGAGCGCCGTCGAGAGGAGCTGTGCAGTAGCTGGGAAAGAAGTAGATGAGATGAGGGAACTGAAGAAAGAGCAGACGCAAGCCCTCACCCTTATATACACCTCTCCCTCTGTTGTTCCCTCTGGAGATAAATCAGGAATGGACAAAAGGCATGAAGGGCTGTCGTATTCGAGAAGAATGTATAGTGATGGTGGCGATAAGAACGGGCGGAGTTCGTTTTGCGCATCAAAGGCCTGGGTCAGCAGGAATGGCTGTTCCTGTGCGTTTTGGCGGCCTCGAAGGCTAGCAGGATGAGTTCCGGCACGTATGAAAGGTAGACCACCTCCGGAAATCTGTATCGTGGTGGTCTGAATGCGTAGGCAGCGTCCCGGGCCTCCAGCTGAGTTCATGATGGTGTTAGTCAAGACGTTTATCGCACGTGGTCGCATCACAATTTTGTTTGCTCCCTCCATCCCAGCTCCATCCCTTGATGCATTTCTTGCTCCATATCCTCAACTACCTTAAGCTCAACTCCCCACCTTCAGCCTCCATAATATGCGCCACCGTAGATTTGTCGGTCGCGAACCCTGGTCACGGAAATGATCTTCGCACTAAAGAACAAGGATCCATCTCTGATATCAGTGGACCCACAGCTACCGCATCTGCGTGTTATTGTATTCGCGGAGGATATCTCAGGGATACTTGTGGCGCAGAAAACCCACGATACAACGAAATTGGAACAAAAGCTAAGCGATGTTTTCTGATATCGTCCTCCTGGTCTCGATTGTCTATCCGAAAACGGTTAAACTTGGGAATCATATGGGACCCCGCAAGAAAATTTTTAAAAACAAGAGAGATGCTTGCCAGGGTGTCGACGCGTGGGACGGATGGTTGGACGAATGAATGCTTTGCAGTTATTCGGCCTTACTTATTTCTTTCTGGTGTGTCGCCTCCGCGTAAACTCCGCTCAGCCCCTCCGGTCAAATATGCCAGGATCCAAACCATTTCGCTGGGCTGTAACACTGATGCGCGAGATTCCATGCACCGCTAGTGCAATAGGTTCCCGCGCCATCGACAGTGATACACTGCCGACCCACAGCGGCAATCTATCAGGCTATAGAGGACCATACTACCCTTCACACTATTTCCGTGTACACTGCCATCGAAGCACGCGATTACGAGACTTGGCTCGATTCTTCGGCTTATCTCAGATCAGTACTCAACGATGACAAGCGCCGAAAGGCCTTAAGTAGATGATCAATCAATCTACACCTTTTGTGCTCTTAGCTGTTTACACCGATCACCTCGCGCGGGGCATGCGCGTATAAAGAACCTTGGTGTTGTTCCTCTCCACGAAACATCTTTCACGAAATGCGCCTTCGTTTTGCTGCCAAACCAAAGGGCACTAAAGCACTGGCAGCGACTAAGACCAAGATCGCTGTCGTGGAAACCTCGACGTGGTCAAACAGTAATTGTACTGATGCCGATTCTTCTACTATCTCACACACCTACATAGGTGCCTCCCCACTCTCAAGCCCGGGTGTTTGCTGGTAATGAACCTCTCCCTAGCCGTGCTCAAAGTCTGATGGCATACATTCAGCGATCACAAGAGAAAATCGAGGCACACAGCTGCTATTGCTGGTGGCGTCGTCGCTAGTAAGTCTCTTTCATAGTATATATACACAGTTCGACTCAAAGAAACAAGGCGTCCTAGTTTTGATCATAATTGTAGTAGGAATTGTGATGTACTGTCGTCGCAAGCTCAGTTGTCGGAGCCGCGGGAACTCACAAGCAGTTTCTTTTCTCAGGGTGCCAACCCGGGAGGATGATGGCGCATCGGAGAAGGACTGGGGAGATGGGAAGGATCACAATATGAGTCGCACCAGTGCTGGTGTTGCATGATATGCCTGCTCATGCATCTTAGAGTTCCAATAACTTATATATTGTGTGTTACCCCCCTGTACTACACTTCTTGTACTCAGACTACTGTTGTAATGACTTGATACTTATCTTGTAGCAAAACAAGCTCGCGATACAGCCTTCAATATTCAATTTCAAGGAAAACCCTGAATCATGATTCATAACTTCATTCAATGTTCATACAAGTAATCGTATCGAAACGTTGACCTGTTTACTATCGTACACTACACTTATTCGGGTCGACACTTCAAAGTTAATAACGGTAGTAATACTGAGACGGGTCTTCGTAGTATTGATGACCATGGGCGCCGTGGTGATGATTGTCATAGTGGCCACCACGATGGACAGCGTCCCGCTGCAGAAGCTCTGACATGCCTCCATTATACCCGGGCGGTTGATCCCTCGGACGATACACCGCCCCATGACCATCATGCGTCGGCACGACATGCATATACGCGTCAGACATTCCACTGATCAGTCCTTCCCGTGTATCGTAAGCGTGATGGACCCCAATGCCCCAGACATTGTTTCGGTCGATGAGGCGGTCAATGCCGCCTACCAGGGCTTTGAACATCGTAGCCTTGTTGACTGTGCTGAGTTCGGGGAGATGGAGCGTGTCGACCAAGTCCTGCACGAGATTTTAGCTGGGATAAAATGAGGCGAGGGTGAGGTGACGCACTCTTCTAATATTTCGGGACGTGTAATTGTCGTTGTCGAGCGAGACCAAAAATTCGCGAGCACAGCGAGAGTTGCCGACTTGAATGAACTGGATGCCGACCTGGTGATTTTATTAGCAGGTGCAGAATGCACTCAAAGAAATGTGGCATGCCTGTTTGATGGGCGCATTCAACTGACCCAGTCGATCGGCGCACGCATTGATGGTTTGTTTGACCTGCGTTCTATCGTCTTC
>QLPD01000231.1:0-34817 GCA_003314085.1 Hymenopellis raphanipes
GCCGGTGCACGTGTCAGATCACGTGTGCGGAAGGCTGTTGGGTCAATTGCGTTTACTAGACGAGCCCGACGGAACGCATGTAAAAGGGAGATAGAAAGGGTTGTAATACACCCAGAGACCAGATGTGTACTGACGACGGCGCGTGAATCAAGGATGGAGAGAGGGACGGACGTGTTTGTTTAAGAGGATGGGATGGCGCAGGTGTAAATTTGGAGGACAGGATGTGGACGGAGGCAATCATAACGCGATTGTCAGAGTCAAAGTCAATAGTCGGGCCCGTAGGGTTTTGGCATTTGCGCAATGCAAGAAAGCAAGGTAGTCATGGTGCTCCGATGGTCATCCAGGCGGAATATGACGCCGACATTTCCTGCGTGTAGGAAATAAGAATCTGCATAAGACGTCCGCGTCAGTCGCCGGGGTAAACAGACATACGATTTGAGGAAATATGATTTCAACTCGGTATAAAACCAACAGGGGAAGGCGCAGAAACAAATTGACTTTAAAGGCGGAGAGATGGTAATGAAGTGAGGAGTTCAAGTCAATATAGCACAAAAGACTTTCCACACAGAGACTGAGCATGCATTGTGTTCGCAGTCAGGAAACAGGATGCGCCGGGTACATCGGGCCGGGCCTCGACTGGTTGTATAGAACCACCATGACTTGGCCAACTTGCTTCCAGTTTCGACGCTATCCTTCCTCTACATCTCACGATAGCCTTCGCTTGAAAGGCTACTCGTAGTGCAGCGTCACTTGAGCCAATTGAATGAGCTGGTACCTCGTGGTAAACGAAGCAGCGACTTCCCTGTCAAAGTGATGCTGTATCCGGGGCTACAGCTGTAGAACATCGGTCTGTTCGTTTCCTCTACCTGGTAAGTGTCCTTCGTTCTGTGATCATTGTCGTTTTGTTCGCTGATTCCATACCAGCGACATCCGGGATGATACCATGGAAGCTAGAACTGTTCGTCGCGCCTTTTCTTTTCGCGTCAAGAGTGCATGCGCTTCCTGTGAACTGTACGACGGCACTAGCCACGTCGGAAACAGACACAGACGACCTGCGTTCCCTCTACGACATCGTCTGGGGGTGTCTGGTAACCATCTTTGCATGTACATGGCTAGTGCAGTGGTGTGTCGCGACCGACCCGCCACTGTTCCTCCCTTCCTCTGCCGGTGTTTGGCCTTGTTTGGCTGCACCATCCGTAGCGTAGTCTAGATTCTTTCGTGTTGTAGTCGATCACATTCCATTCTTGCTTTCCCGCCACGACGCGATTCCGTGCGCGACCAGCCGCCGGCCCCTCTCCACTAGCTGTGCACCCGAATGTACCGAACGAACGCATCAGGACGAAGGGCGGATTCTATATAACGCTGGAACGTGTTAAACTTGCCGGGTTGGCGATCATCGCTCCGGAAGTCATTCTCATCTGGGCGATGAGACAATGGAGAATTGCGCGAAATGTTAAATGCTGTATGTTCTTGTCCTCAATGTTCAGTTCCGTGATGCTAACGAGAGTTGTAGGGCATTCGCTGACGATGACGCATGGCTTTATGCTTAGCATGGGCGGTTTTGTTGATGCATCAGGAAGGCTTATACACAAAACCTCTCATCTTCATCCTAAAGAACTTCCTTCGCAAACCGAGCTCCAGGATCGAAGCAAGAACGACGCTCTCGCTAAACTTATCATTGTACTACAAACACTATGGTTTGTCGTTGGGTGCATCTTGCGCGGTATCCGTAAGCTGGACATTCCTCAACTAGAGGTCCTCACTGTTGCATTCGCGTCTCTGAATGCCGTAACCTATGCTGTGTGGTGGCATAAGCCGATGGATGTCGCCGTTCCTGTCCGTCTGTCTTACGACGACATCGACTCAATCAAGAGTGCGGTCTCTTTTGTAGACCGTATATTAGAGGGAGCGGAAGGCGCACCTTCCATCACGTCCAGCTACCTCTCTACATCATCGAGTACAGTTGCAGAGGGAGCTCGCCCTGTGTACGATGGGTCTCAGCTAGGCCTTCGCGATAGTTCGCAAGGCGGCGATTTCGATATAACGACGACACCATTGTCTTCTATTCACTCGTCGGAAAGTAGTGAGGATATCACGGATAGTCATCTCAATTCGTGGGTAGGAACAGAGCAATGCAATTCCAGGCAATCTATGGATGGTAGGCTCTGTTTCCCAGTTACACGATGGTCCTCTGAATCAAGTAATTTATCATTTAGAATACGGACTACCCAGCATTGTAGAGCCGCCATCGAACCTCTGGCATACCCAGTTGCACTCCGAAACGTGGGGGGACAAGGTCAAATCCCTTTACCGGTCACGGAAAGCAGCTATTGGACGGTTTCCCGGACTCTTATCGAAATCTTTGAATTGTGTGATGTCTCCTTTCGGAAAATTGGCCGCCCAAGGCGGACGTCTTAGTACCGGAATAGTTATGGGGGACCTGACTGGATCAGCCCGTCTCCCTGGTGCGCTTAAGGCGCCTTGTGACGACGCTGACCCCGGTAGAGATGCAGTGGTGGCGTACACCGGGTGTGCTTTTGGAGTTGTATTCGGCGGTTTACACTGTCTTGCATGGAACAATCCGTTTCCGACTCCTCTAGAGAGCCACCTTTGGCGGACGTCAGCGCTGATGGTGACTATACTGCCTGCTCTATATCCGTGTATATACATTCCTCTTCAAAGGTATCACGCTGTCGGTCAGGACGCGTCCTTCTCGATCTTCCTTCTGCGGATTACAACAATTATCCGACCTCACTTTTTTATCCCTTTTCTTTATGTCTTTGCTCGGCTGTCGCTTGTTACTTTGTCGTTTACTGCACTACGAGATCTTCCACCTTCTGCTTATCAAACCGTTCAGTGGACGTCTTTTATACCCCATTTTTAACCTTGCTCTACCAAGTATCATACTGAAGTGACAATCGAACAGTAAATTTACAGTAAAACAGATAGCGAGTAAATACAACTCCAAGCCTTCATACAATGTATGCAGAATCGTCGTTCACAAGCCAAAGGATAAGTACCACGAATAGTTTTCAGAGTAATAGAAATTAGATGTCCTTGTCAGAAGGTTTTCCTTCGACTGCCACGCTAAACTTCGAGGGACTTCAAGTAGTCAATCAACGCATCGGCTCCTTTGAGAGCAATAGCAACCTGCGCCGTCCGTCAGATAGCGAACAAAACGTTGCGAAGGACAGGCACTAACACTTGTAAGAGTTGGGTTGCATGCCGTCGAATCCGGAATGCACCCATTACCACCGACCCAGAGGTTCTTGTAACCGTGAACTCTGGATGAGGGGTCAGCTACAGAGGTCGCGGGATCCGTGCCGATACGAGTCGTTCCCTGACAAACGAGTAATCATCAGCAATACAAAGCGACAGTAGAGCGAGTAAACGTACAGTAATGTGGAGAGCAAGTCCAGGCTCCTACACATGGGTTAGTTGAAAGACCGAATTAGAGCTTAAAGCAAGACGACGTACCATAAACTGCGGGTCAGATCCAGGGAGGTAACCACCAAGAGCGTTCGCGACGTTGGTCATATCGTTCATCATCCTATTCCCAACACAGCGTGAGGATGAAGACGTTCAGAATTATACGACAACACGAACTTGTGATCAGTCTCACGATCGACTTGAGAACGAGTGACTTCAAACTGCAAATGCTTTCGTTAGCCAACACGCATCGAATAATAACGAAACAGATACTCACGGTTGCTTGAGGCATGCCATACGAATCAGTAACTCCGGGTACCCATTCCCCATTCACGACATGACGATCTCCAAAGGAAACACGATTGTCTTCGTTAATCTCCTGTTTTCCGAAGAAGCGCAAGTCCACGACAACTCGCGAATCTGCCCTGGGTCCAACATCGCCGTAGGAAAAGGCGTCACGGTGAATCTGGGTATGCCAAGGATGATCGTGACTATACGGAATCGTCACCTGCGGCTCCGGCTCGTCGAAGGGAATGGGAAGAGGATCTTTCGGGTACTCCTTGTGGTGAGCTGCGACCTTAGCAGCGAATTGAGGGTTTGTCTCGATGCCTTCAACGATGTCGCGCTTAAGAACAATCTACAAGACGTTTCGTAAGCATGCAGAAGAAGAAGACGAGGAGAATCAGTATCCACCTGGCAGAATGCGATAGACTGCTCGCAGAGATAACGTCCGAGCGCTTGAGGATGAATATCACTGTTTGCAAGTATTTGAGGAGTGCCCACGGCTCCGCAGGCGACCACGACACTCTGCCAGATGACATGAGAAAATGTTGGACTGAAAGAGAAGAGTTACCTTGGCAAGAACGATCACATCGCTGTCCGTGGCCAAGTCCCTGACCAATACAGCCTTAGCCATGCCATCGCTCTGGATGACTTTCGTCACCCTCGCCTCTGTCCAGAGACTGAAATTCTCGCTTTTGACCGCATCACCCAGTACCGTGTTGGCGCCACTCCACGTCACGTAGGCAGGATTGTCCGTTCGGCGCTGGACGGCGAGAGGTAGGTTGTCGACGAGGCGCGTCCCTAAAGCAGTCTTCAGAGTCGACTTGACCACTTCGTGACGGATAGACCCGTCGTATTGATCAAAGTGCACGTTGAGAAGCTTCTTGGCGCGGTCATAGAGAGGGGGCAGTTCGGCTTTTGGAATGGGGTTCTTGACCAGTTCCTCATCGTGCGGCATAGCTAATGATAGATTAATACAATAAAGGGATTCAATGACGAAGAGAACGTACGGCAGGCGCAAGTCCAGTGAGTTGACATCCCTCCAACCGTACGGGTGACGGCGCTAGCCTTGAGGTTGACCTCCTGTACTTGGTTCGGGTTGCTGTTTTGGAAGATAAGGACGTCCTCGGGACTGGGCTGCCAGGAATTTCCTCCTAGAGTTGGGATGTACGTATCGGCCTTGGACACCGAGACGGGTTGGAGAGCCCCTTGAATTACATGAACTTGGAAAGAGACCCAGTGATTAGTGATTTGACTAAACAATGAACCCTTTGTTACTCACCAAAGGCATCGATATCCTTCTGGTACCTAGGAAATAGTCAAATCTGAGTCGAATCATTCAAACGAAGGCAGTCATACTTGATGGAGTTCTTGTGGTGAGCGCCAATAAGTGGGTCATCCTGAGAACCAATCTCGACCATGAGGACCGACGCGGTAGCGTGATTGTCGATAATGGTACGCGCATAGGCGGAACTAGAAGATGAGATGGAGAGTCAGTTAGGCCCTGAACATGTAGACGACCGGCCACGGACGCGATGGGACCACTACCAGCAATGAGAACGTCGGTAACAATTATTCCGGTCTTGATACCTCCAGGGAACGAGTGGTCAGAATCGGCCGGAGGATTGTTGATAGCATTGTTGATATCGTTGGTTGTAAAGTGCATGACGAATTGAACAAAGAGATGTGCGATGGAATGGGGAGAGAAGAAATGTTTTCGTCCTTAAGTACTTGAACAACCCGTTCATGTAAGTTGAACCGCGTGATAAGTCTATAGAGGTTGATGTAACGTGAAGCTAGAAGTTCGGAGCGCCACGCACCGGTGTCAGAGGAAGAGAGGGTCGAGTAGTACAGGGTGTATGGATGAATGCAGATAATCCGGAAATATTGTACTGTCCACGACTTGGCCAATGTTGGAACGATGGTCGAAGTACATGGGGCTACGTGTTACCAACGAAGCGATTCTTCCAAGATGCCTTCCAAGTGACCTCCACAGCGTTGAAACAGGCGTTCAGCAGTGGACTGTAGCCAATGCGAGAGGGCAGAGGTTCAAAAGACAGATCATCCACCGCCGGTAAACTCAAGGAGTAACGGACATCCTCGCTTCATGAATCACCTTGTCAGGCCACCAGGTCATCACAGGGCATACACTTTTCAATACGCATCCCCAAATGCTCGAGATTCTGTCACGCTGAGAGTGAGAGAGTGCGGGTTTACGTGGTCCAAGCCTCTTCGTACATCGGGTTGACAGCTCGAATGCCTCCATGTCAGAGTTGCCGCTGCCTTCGAATTTATCAGGTTCTGGGTCTTGGGCGCGAGCGAATAATCACTTTCCGGGTAGCACATGCTATATCTGGTGGTATGTCTAGAAAGAAGGACGACAACGTGCTGAAAGGTATTCTGGGTGAAATCGTGGTGAGCGGAGAAAGTATAGCGGTGATGAATATCAGGAGCCGTGACGTTTCTGTTGAGAACCAGATATTCAGTCCTTCTTCGACGCCACAACTGATGCCAGCCTTGAACCTCTTCTGCGATGTGCTCGGAGTCGGAGTTGGCGTCGAGTCTGGTTAAGATTCGGGACCCCGCGTCTCAGTGGTGTTTAAAGTCGCCATAGTCCAAACGTATTCGTATTGAAACCATTTATGACGGAATGGGAAATATGTAGGTAAATCCAAGCATCGGCCCAAGCGTTTCTCGAAGTCCGTGTTCTTCCTGAAGGGTAAATGGGCTAACTGTGCGCATACTGTTACTCAAGACGTACGAGAGTCACATTGATGCCAAAGAAATGGAAGGTCCTCAGTACGTGCATCTCATTGGAAACATCTTGCACGATGACGTGGTTTTTGAAGGATAAATATGTGGATAGGGTGAGCCGGAACAGACAGAAGCGGAGACATCGGTAGGAAAACTGCCCCGACACCACGTTTCGATCTCTATGTCGCGGTGTTCTAGCAGTCGCTTGTATTCGCCTATAGGGCAAGTAGTCCTCGAATTTGTCCTGGGAAAGACGCCAGATGGGCCTGTTTCGAACTCTGGGAGAACGATGACTGGTATACATCCGCGCCCCGAGTCTGTCCAGTCTGCTACGTCCGCTTAGTTGAAGGACAACAAGTTGCAATTTTAAACGAGTCCAAGTAGAAATCCAGACAGGAACATGTCATACGCGCAACCCAAGGTTACTAGAGAGTCGACTCTTTTTGAGGATTGTTGATGATGAAATGATACCGACGTCGGGATTATATAGGGTAGGGTCGAGTTCCATAATAGTCGAGATGCCTCTGTTTTGAATGATGGGGTACTGGTGGTAGACGGCGCCATCATTCGCGACAACACTATGGCCAAGAGTCAAGCCTTGGTCAATGAGCAGAAATTTTTTCAGAGTCTCTGTTCTTGCTTGTTAGCAATCATGGAGAGATATGTTGGAGGTGAGACTGACGCGGCGCAACTGGCAAAGTGGCGATGCCTTCTTGTAGGGCGCACACATGATGGAGGAACAAATGAGAAAGTCAGGGTTGTACTTAATAGGCAATGCGTGATGCGGAAGTTGCCGAGACGACTTAGTGCTCGACTCTCAACGAGCGACTAGTACTGGAGTACCACACTGACATGAAACAGCACATTGATTCAGATCATATCGTTCCAGGTGGGTGCACAAGGCCCGCGCGCACAAACCCTCAGAACCCTGAGCTCAACGGTGGGATCCATCATCCACTGACTATCCTTGTTTCCTGTATTTGGAGAAGTATGTATATCAAGGCCGAGAACATATAGATGTCCTCCTTATGTTCCCTGCGCGGTACATATATCGCTTAGCCACCGTTTACTGCGTTTGACCCCACCTTCGTTCTCAAACACCATTTCATCATGGCATATCCCCCCAACTGGCTCTTCACGCTCTTTTCACTCCTAGGACTCGTTCTTGTTCTCCTCCCACTCCCATGGCATCTCCAAGGTGTGTCCACATCTCCACCGGCACCCAAAATCCTCGTTGACGCTCACTGAATGAATGGCAGCCTGGAATATAGGCACCTGTGCCTACATGATCTACGCCGCCATCGGGTGCTGCATCACTTTCGTCAACTCCATCGTCTGGAATGAAAGGTTCCGCGACGTAGCGCCCGTTTGGTGCGATATCAGTATGTCAGCCTTTAGTGCCACATTTTCCTGGAAACGGTTCTGACGAGATATTGTTCCTAGCTACTCGTATAATGATGGGCTTGAATGTCTCCATCCCGGTGTGTATGTTGTGTATCAGCCGCCGGTTGTATTACATCGCGACGTTGGATCCGTTGAAAAGGACTATCAAGCAGGTGCGATTTTATCCTGAGATTGCGTACTTGAGCTTAACTTGAACGTTGTGCCTTAGCGTCGTCGAGAAATGATCTCCGATCTTTGTCTTTGTGTTCTTGTCCCTATTGCTCAAGCAGTCGTCGGTGAGTACCTGCATCTCAATGAATATCGGATGCAGTTCTGATTGTATGCCACCACCAGCGTACATCCCTCAAGGCCAACGTTATGTTATCTACGAAAATCTGGGCTGCCACACTGCGATATCCAATAACTGGGTCGCACTGCTCCTCGTCAGCTCGTGGCCTGTCATCCTCGGGTTTATTTCAGCGGTGTACAGCGGTACGAGTCCCAAGTCCCCCCTTCACTCCCTTCTCACGCCACTCACGCTTTCTATATGTAGTCCTCAATCTCATCTTATTCAGAAAGCGGCAAAAAACCTTTGAAAGGATGCTTTCTCCCCACCACGGCCTCACCGCCAGTCGTTATACGCGCTTAATGTTCATAGCGATCGCCGACATCGTCTTCATGGTCCCTGTGACTCTATACGTCTTCTGCATGAATGCCAAGTACCTCAGACCGTGGGTCAGCTGGGAGGAGACGCATTTCGGGTTCAACGTGATCTATGTGTACCCTGCCACTGTGTGGCAAAACGGGAGAGGATTTATGTTTGAGGTTGAGCGATACTTGTGGCCGTTCTCGGCTTTCGTGTTTTTTCTCACTATTGGGTTGACGAGAGAGGCTAGGGCTAATTATCGGAGGGCGGTGGAGTCAGCGCTATCGGTTTTTGGACTCCGATCCTTAGGCCATGATGTCAAGGACCGCGCGAGTCTAAGGACTGAAAGTGACACTGAGATTGGGTTCGCGCCGGTTGAAAGTCGCGGACGGGTTTCGATAGCTTCTACGTACGGAAATTTCCTCAACCTCTCTTGATAACAAAGTGCTCACTGTATGTTGTAGTGGCGCGGCTGCTGAGGGCGCAGCGCAACCCATCTACTTGCACTCTGATTTCGAGTCACAGGCCACGGACATAATGCATATTAAGAAGCCGCCGCTGCCTACTTACGCACCGCCACCGCCGGTGTATTATCTAGCGTATTAGTCTAAGAAATAGGTCTGTATATACCCGCTAGTACTTATATACCATTCAAACCCTCATCCATGAAGATGTAGTGCATAGCTCAATTCGATTTCCCTTCAACCTGCTGCGCGGAATGATGTAGATCATAGCTATTCTTGACGAGATTCAAACCGTAGTCGTCTACTTTCCCGAGGTACAATGCAGAGCCGTCCGGTCGATTCTCCCCCAGACGGAACAGCGTGTTCAAGGAAAGCGCAAGTCCGCCGCGGTCCTTCCTTACTCGAAATCAAACCACGGGAACGGAGACTTTTACACTACATGGTGCTGCGTTCCGCCGCCAGAATGCTTGATGATATCTCTGACTACGGAGTGAAGGATTATCTTATTATCCTACTGCTCAAAGTGGATAAACCACGCTCGGGAAAAGACCATACGATATGATGTAGCTTAACAAACACACAAATCACAACGGCACTAATAGAACAGCGCGCCCTTATGATTTTCGCGTTGGCGCGCAGAGATGCTATAGATATCACGCGTCACTTCAGCAAAAAACATTCAAAGCAGAACTTAGCACACTCACATTAAGCTTCAAAGCATGCGCCGAGCTATGCACCTGCGTCCGACAATTATACCCGTACCAACAGTCGTCCTGTACAGGAGAGTCCCCATCTCCATCTACACGCATCCTTAGCCAGAGATGCAAATGGCTCGTAATAAACTGCTGCATGCACTCCGTGCACATCAGATCATCGTTCTCGTTCTCGTACTCGGGCGAAGTTTTCACTGAGGAAACCATCTGCCCAATCAGCTTGGAAAGAAAGCGGGATGTCGATGGGTCGGTGAGTTCGCTGCATTCGCTGAGGAGGCGGTTGATTATGTGGTACGTGTCCCGAAGCGTTCCCATGAGTAGACGGTGTAGGTTGACCATGTTGAATGCGGGAAAGCCTTGTAGGTAGTCCCAGTCTTTGGATGCAAGCCAGTGGCTGCCTGGGAGAAGGAAAGACAAGATGTTCTTACTCGACTGGTTCCACATGTTGATTCCCTTCGCATGCTTACACCGAGTGCCTGAAATATCTTAATACACAGAAAGAGCCAAGTGAACTTGGGGGAGAACCCACAAATGTCATGTTCTTGGACATTTTCCAAAATGGAGTACCAGATCGTGTTATCAAGTTCAGTCGGCAACTTGGGCGGTGTGACTTTTCGTCGTTCCCAAATCGAAGTCAACGGTGCCGAGAGGTATCCTTCCACAAATCGTTCTTCGATATCAAACACATCTCCGTCCGAGTCTGCATATGCTTGGTCCGATATCGGTGTAAACGAGCCAGTCTCATAAGCTTCTAATATCCTTTGAGGGCCAACAGCTAGCGTCATGTCGCGACACTGCATCGATGCTGAAGATCAATAAGTAAGATATATAGACTAGGGATCGTAAAAGAGCCTAATGCACACATACAGTCCTCGTATCCTGTTCCACAATGGGACGCCCAGTCCGCAAGCTCCAAAAGAAACTGGCTTACTGCATAGAGCTCCACGAGTTCTTGGGGAAAGAAGTCGCCCAAAAACGCTTTCTTGGCTGACAAGTCCTTTCGGTATTTAGCTTCCACCTCGTCGTCGTCGTCAAACTCCAAATTGAGCGGACGATACATGGAGAGATTGAAGATGCGGGAATAGAGATTCATTCGGAACATGGCGCGTCGAAAGCGCCATGACTCTGTCGCGTTCAGTTTGCTCGCCTTGGAGGAGCGATCTTTGTACCTACAAACAATGAACAATGATTTTACGGTGTGCAGAGCGCGAGATGTTCCAATTAGGCTTACCTGAAACTGAAAACATCCTCGAGTTTACTGGCACATTCAGCAAAGACTGTGAGTTGATCTTGTTCCTGTACCATCAGAAGCGGGCCATCTATTGTTTCGACGGATGCATCGACGTTAAACTCGAACGGTACGGAGTCCTCCTCTTCGTCGTCGTCATCGTCATCGGCAGCGCTACGTCTGGTCACTGGATGGCGAACGAGCCTCATAGCCTGGGGAAGCGCGGGGCCGGCCACGTTCCATGCTACTCTGCGCGTAATGGTCTTGGGATGCGCGTTGTATGTTTCGTAGAAGCGCTTCGACGCAATAATGGCGGCCCGAAGAGTGCGGAAGTCGGGCAAACATTGCAGAATGTGCCCTAGGACGTCGTCTGAGAGGAGAGATGTCATATCAGTTGCCATTGTGGTGGTTATGAAAGGAGGTGCATTGACTTGCTTTGATGGGACCCGGATAGTGATCTTATCTTATCGTATAGCCACATCTCCCAACGATTTCCTCCGTCACGAAAGTGGACAAACTCGTCACTTTCACGCGTCGTGTAAGTGTTATTTCTCATATATTTCTATGATGCCACTCACGTCCGCTTTACGAGTAAAAGAGGTGTCGTCCTATCCACAACTCTATAGACGAGATACAGATATCCCGCCACTTTCCAGTCCTTCGATCACAACATTATGACCCAACATATCAAAGTGGCCCGCTTCCAATCTAACAATGCGCATATCAGGAAAACACCTCGTCGCTCCTAGATCTTCCCACGTCTCTCTTGCTTCTTCGGGAATAGAGGCGAGTATCCCATGCGACGAGATATAAACCGTAACGGGTCCCCGAACATCTATATCTCTAACCCAGTTTTCGAAATCTTGCTGTCCACGGCAGTGCAAGGTTTTGGTGATAAAGTCGTACCCGCTCCTCGCATGGTTCATGACATTGTCTACCATCTGCTTTGCCATTACGCTACATCTGGTTCCATGGAGAGCACGAAGGAAATCATCCGCGAGCGCGTGCCGCCGCGGGTCCTGTCCGCCTGCGTCGCGTCGGGTGATGTCGACCATGAGATTCGCGATGGCGAGTGCGAAGAATTCGCGTGCGTCTGGGTGATGCAAAGGCATGTTCCCCAAGCCGAGGGTGGGCGTGAAGATGGTTGTAGGGAAATTGTCTATGAAAGAGAGTTGGGTTATAAAGTCTGGGGGAGAGAAGAGGTGGAGGAGGATGGTCATGAGGAGGGCGCTGCCGGAAAAGACGGCAAAGCGGTATGGGCCGTGGGGACGTGCTGCCTGTCGGGTATTGAGTGAATGTTAGGGGATATGTTGAAAGGTCTACCTTGATCGCGTCGTAGTAATAGCGCGCCTGCGCGTCTAAGCTGCTTCTTGGAGTCTCTGGTGTAACCTGGATAGCCCATAGCGCTGATTTAAACTTTCTGCGCAGGGGTTCAAAGGCCGATATAAAACCGTCTCCACCTAGGGTCTATCAGTAAGGGCGCGTCGGAAGGAGGAAATTATACTTGCCGTGCATGAGTATGAGCGGGACATCGCCCGTGTTTCCTTGACATAACTGAACGATGGTGTTCATGCTCACCAGGTCGTGAAAGTTGGAAGTAAAGACCTCCATTCATCATGTCGGACGATGAGTGTTTCGAATGGGAGTCTATATATCCTTCGCAGGCTCAAGCACGTAGACCAATCGGGTTAGATGTCGTCGAGGCCTAGACAATTGTCAGCCTGACAGTAGCCAATGGCATCCTTGACGCCAACAACGCATGACATGCTTTGCTCAATGTCTATCACAACCAACGTCAGCATCCCTCTGCTCCTGGTCGAATCGCAAGATCAAAGACCACTTACGGCGGCCTAGATGTTGTGCTAGACACATAACGGGAACGTATTAGGCTCTATCAGCCCAAATCGTCGTTCCCGTCGTCGTGGTCAGCGTCAAAGCCAGTGATCGGCGTCTAGCGGCGTCTCTCTCCCACCTTCCACCATGTCCTCCTCCAACCCAGCAGCCTTTGTCCAGCCCGGCGACACGCTCAACGACTTTTTGCGCTCATTCTGGCAGCGCCAGGTCGACACGGCGGAGCAAGAAACGCCTGATTTTAAGCACCCAGCGCTCCCGCTCGCGCGCATCAAGAAAGTCATGAAGAGCGATCCCGATATCAAGGTGAGCGGCCTTTTCGCTGTCCATTCGGTAGCTGATGAGGACAGAGCTAGATGATAGCGGCAGATGGTATGCTGCTCGCGTCTGTGCTGCGATAATATCTTGACTGGAAATAATACAGCACCCGTAATATTCTGCAAAGCATGCGAAAGTGCGTTTACCGGTTTCATCCTCGTTGAATTACACTGACTTTTCGCCTAGTATTCATAGCGGAGGTGACGGCGCGCGCGTTTATTGTCGCAGACTCGAATAAAAGGCGCACCTTGTCCCGGTCGGACATCGCGAAAGCGCTCAGTAAATCGGATCAATTTGACTTTCTCATCGACATTGTTCCACGGGAGGAACTGCCCTTTCCTACGGGTGGCGCGGCTGTAAAGAAGGCGCCTCCGGCCAAGGTGCGCACGGATTAAACGCGAAATATCCGCTTATGTCCTTGTTCAGAAGCCTTCTGGTAATGAAGAAAGTAGTGTTACTGGGAATGGCAATGGGAATGGAACGGCAGATCCAGCAGAAGTTGGTGTGGGTGCTGGCGCAGAGGCCGAGATGGAAAGAGTACGTTCTTTCGCGACTATATTGGCTTAAACTTATTCATCTGCGTAGCTGGAGAATTTCTTAAAGGCCCAAGACGAGCAAGCACAAGATGTATAATTACTGTGTCGTTCAATTCACCGTTATTCTTGTACATTTGACGTCGGTTACATATCGAACGGCAAGCTGAACCAATGTCACCAACGGGACGATAATCAGCCAACATGCTGGTACGAAGAGGGCGCAATGAAATATTCCACAGGTAACCTTCCCTTTGGTCTTTTCTACGCCTTCTGAGATCCTCCTCATAGTTCTAGTGTCACTGAAGAGGCCTAATTTCGTACCCACCAGCTCAGATGACTCTCCTCACCTTCGCTGACCGATCTACACTCACGAACGTAGCCATACTTTTCCAAACTGCTCATTTACATGCCGTCTTGCTCATCAGCGCGGCAAGTCTTGGTCCTCATCTTCACCGTGGTTACAACAAACTCTGGACGGCTGCATTCCGGATTCGACGGCATGCAACCCGACTCTTACAGGCGTTAGTACCAAGTTCCTTCGCACAGTTCGTTCGCTATCTGACGGACGATGTAGGTTGCTATTGCTCTCAGAGGAGTTGATACATTACTTGAAGGCCCTCAAAGGAAAACTCGTTGACAAGGAGCCAAAAACCATGTACTTGGTGAAATAATTTGTCTTCTGCTCCTGCTTGGTTACGTGACTGAATAGGCTCGGGTGCTCAAACAGCTGGGACCGCGGAACTTGTTGAAGCCTACCAAGAGAGCATGAATACAGTGGCACCGAAGTTATAGACAAGGAGATCGGCTACGCACGCCCAAGAAGAACGCCATGACATCTGGTTCCTGTGTTGTTTCAAACGCTCATTTCATCCTTGGGTGGAGCAGCTTGCGTTTGTCGAGGTGATTAGGACCAGGCTAGTGCTTCCGTCGTATTGGAGTAGTCCGGCCGTTTTGGTGGATGAATTGAACGTCCGCTGTGGAACGCCCTCGAGCTGAATGTGACGTTTCGTGCAGATGTTCTTCGACAAACTTGCGGTCCAGGAAAATCCGTCGAGGTACATGATCAGTAAGTAAGTTTCGGGTCGTTCATTTCTACACGTTCTGACGCTCCACTCTAGTCATGGCTTTTTACTTCAGATTTTAGTGCGGCAATCTCGTACCTACGAGCTCAGATGACTCTCTTTACGGTTAATTTGTACTACTTCTGGCCTACATACACTTTTCCAAGCTTTTCGTTCACGTGCCCCCTCACATATTATAAGTGCGGTACACTCTTCCTTCTCATCCCCACGCCACGTCTCTGGACATACCCGTCTCCAACACCACTGTCAACGTTTCCATCATACACGCTGGCGACTTGTTTACGTGGGATCCCCGCCTTGCTTGTGTTGACGCTAGTCGTCGATATGTGGTCGACTCCGAATCCCGATTTGCGAAAAGCGCGCAACGATGAAGATGTATCGAAAAAGTGTCCATGGAAACTTTGGTATGGTGATGGGTGCTTATCAGTTAAGCTACCCATCCACGTCTCCGGATCCTCTACTATGACGCATGCTACCATGGACGGTTTGCCGCCCGAATCATCTGCATTCCTCGCACAACCGAGAAGGCTCATGATGTGCCTAAATACCAGTTGATCTTGCATGAAGGCTCCGAATCGAGGAACAGGACGCTTACTCGATAGAGAGGGAAATGTCGTCCATATGTATTCTGGGGAGAATCAAGTCCGAAGTGCGTGGTTAATGGTACCCATTTTTCAACGGAAACACGGTCGACTCTTTGCAGGTCGTGAAATCAGAGGTGGTGGTCCATATCTGAGTGATTTGGTCTTCCGAGACAGAGACTCCGAGGACACTTGAGTACCCTTTCCGTATTCACGCGTACTGACACCAATACACCTTCATTCACATCGGCGTAGTCTAGCGGCTGGCTGGTTGATGCGATAATCAGAATACTGGTGTTTTTCCCCCCGTACACATAGAATCGAAGTTGAGAAAGACTCAAATTGCGCAACCGATACGTCGACAGTAGCACCATGAAAATATGCAAGGACTGCCTCCTTTGTAGTTCATCAGATGCTCTTCAACTAGTATTAGTAAGATACACGTCCACGCCAATTGAAAGTTCTAGAATGAGATGAGAAAGGGGCAGCACAGCCACGTGCATCTTGCTTACCACCACCACGGCTGGATGAACATGAAAAGGCTACCAAGCACTGACTCAGTGACTACTAGGACTCTCTGACGGGGGCGGGCTACATTGCGACTTTGTTATTGGGGTATCAAAAATCATATGGCCGCACTATGCGGACGCCTATCAGCTACGATACTCGTCCCCGTTCTCCCTGATGCAATAAGAAGCCATCTAGCCTAGGAGTGCAAACTCATCGCTGAGGATGACTTGGCCGACGTGCAAAACAACCACTTCTCCTTCACCCGCCTTCTGTTCCTACTACCTACAACCTCTTTCTAATCAAACAAGTCTGCTCTACCATTGTCTTCCATTCCTTTCCAAAGATCATGGCACTAGACTCGCGGTGTCGCCCTCCGATCCCATGTACTAGTCTAACAGCTATCTGTGGCATGGAGATGTGGTTAATGCTTTTCTTGTGGAGAGCCCACGTCCTCGCGTCTTTTTGAAATCTACTACCACAAACCAAAAGAAAAAAGGGAATCAGCATGGTCGCTATGGCGCGACTTGGACGATTTGCCGCTGAGACACGCGTCCACGGAGTCAGGACACAGATGATTCCAAGAAACAGTTATGGGCCTAAGATTAGTTGCCAAGGACAATTTCACTGGGTTGACTCTAGCCAAGGGAATCAAAAGGTTTGTTGTCTTCGATAGACGACAACGCAAGCTTGCATGGGATAAAACAGGTGAAGCCTTCTTCATTGCGGCACGCTTAGCAGCTCTGCCACACGTCCACGGCCTCAACCTTGAACTCGGAATCAACACACACCTCCTTCGCGGATGTCTCGCGTACTTGTCTCCATCCAGATCTCCGGATGAGTTCACTGTACCTTGTACAGTACGTCCGTCCTAAGGAATATGGCCAATAACTCCATGTGAGAGAAAACTTACACTCTAAAAGCACAGATGAACACTATACCAAATCGGATAAGCGTCCATGATGAAAGAAGGCTTACAAGGCGAGTTGGACGGCACACCTTGGTGGAAGCATGTTTGGAGGAACCTTCCATATCTGACACTAAGAGCTGGCTCAAACCGTTTCCGTGGACACAGCTGTCTTCGCCGCCTACGCGATTTGGGCATCCTTAGCTGCCGCGACTCATCGTTTCTTCTTCCCTGCCATGGCAGAGTCTTTGTGTTCCACACCTGCAGTATTCATACCAGCCACGGATGTAGCCTTTGTACGCCTTGTTCTTCCGCGTTACGAGCACAGTCATAAAGGAGTCGTGTTATTCCGAGTCGGCCGTAAGCTTCAGTCGGGATAGGCCCTGCCGCGGCATGTTCCCGCAGCACGACGTCCTTTCCCACCACCTTCTCCTCTGCCTCAGCTCATATTCGACGACTATGTATTCCCCGCTCATGTCCTCCTCTTGGAGGAGCCTCTCCCCACTTAGGGCCTCCTCGACACACAAGAAGCCCTTCCTTGGGAGCAGTGCCGTCCTCTTCGTCCGTCTCCTCCCCTTCGCGCTGGGTGATGGGGGTGAAGAGAAGACTTTCCCTGATGTGACCAGGCAAATCTATGCTCGAAGAGATGAGTCAGTTAAAGTCAACAAACGGTCAACTTACAAGTCGATCCTTCTGATTATTTTCTGCCAGGACGGAGGGACACGGCGTATTTGAAGGATGGATCAAGTCCGGGGCCGTCGTGAAAGCTATGCATATATCACGATGCGATGGATATCGAGACTGGGAGTAGACGACGGCGTGTATCTCGAAGATCGGGGTTGGCAGCACCCATCAAAAGGACTGCCTCCGCAGAAGAGCTCGACACACAACTGAGAAGGTTTGCTTGCAACAACAGCGTTTTTTTCTTTCGACCTTTCCAGCTTGCTTCCTCTCTACCATACGTCCTCTTCGGCCATCCTAGATGTGCGTCTCGGGCATATTCGCGAAGTGCTATGCACACATGTGGCCGGGGTGGTAAGCTTGAAATCGAGAAGGAAGGATAGCTGTTCTGGGCGGGAGGAAGGCAGGAGATGTCGTCTCTCATCCGAGGACAAACTTTATGTAAATCGAACCTCCCGAGCCGGTTTATGATCCCCAATTTCCTTCATTTCGAAACTGCTTTGTTAGATGGAAAGATTATATCACAGCCACATACATTCTGCGTTGCTTTTAGTCACCATTTCATGACCAAAAATTCTTCCTTCATCATGCAGAGTTTCGTGAGAAGGGAGCTCAGCGAACCGGCCTATTGGACTAGGTTGAGATGAAAGAAGGAGAAGAGCATACGATATGAGGCGCACGAGCACCAGAACAACGAAAAAAAGAGAAGGGAACGAAAGGCTAGTGAGCGTGTATCCAGTGAACAATACAGGCTTAGTGACATCTGGGAGACTCCGAGCCTCTAGAAACGGCTCTGAACGGGAGACGACGATTCAACCTGGAACGATGTCTGAAGTTTGAATCAATTCGATAGCAAAGTCGACGAGT
Organism: Hymenopellis raphanipes; assembly: GCA_003314085.1. Lineage (NCBI taxonomy): Eukaryota > Fungi > Basidiomycota > Agaricomycetes > Agaricales > Physalacriaceae > Hymenopellis > Hymenopellis raphanipes. The sequence continues at coordinate 18,230 of QLPD01000231.1, forward strand.
GACATATGATGGAAACTATTAGCGAACGGGTACAACCATAAAGCGGAGGAGGAAGGCCAAACCGCCATCTTCCACCGCAAACGGTATGAAGCGCCGGTATCCTCGAAAACTTATGTTTCCTGAGTCGGGTATGGTTGAGATGAAGCACTTATGTACAGATAAACGCAAACCGTTTGGTCATCAAACCACGGTCAAGTTCAACGGGCGATATTGCATGGTCGATGATGTCTCTTCTCAGGAACACCGGATTGGCGATTTACGCGTCACTATTCAATTGGGCAAAGGTGCTCCAAGAAGTATTGCCGCGGAGGTTTCCAGAAAGTTCGTGGTTATATTGGGAGACGAGAAGGAACGGTCTAATATTGGCGTCAACTGGAGCGGTGATATTGAAAAGAGGGAGAGGCGTACCATGTGTCATTGGGGGAACTTTGACAAAAACGAGACGTGAGACGACAATCTCGCGCCTGAGATGGGAGACGGTTCGGTGCGCAAGCTACTGTTTAGTGTCGAAATTTTAATGCATCCCAGTGATATTTGCTTGGTCCTCGCCGAGGGTCATGATAAAGCTCGTCACACTGCGATAATCGATGGTGAGGACCAGCGAAGAAGAATATGGACATGCGTACAGACCCTCGGATCTATCAACCTCGTCAACGCCATGTCACAGGTATCCCACTCGCCGTGATAAACCAAGGAACTGCACGGTTAGCTAGCAAAGGACCGAAGACCGCATGTTTCCAGGTCTACGACATCAGGCGTTTAGATATCAGTCGATGCGAGCAATGAGTCCAGCGTGTGTGGCATTCGCCTTCATGACCGTAAGACTGGGCGTCGTTCATTATTTGATAAAGGCATGAGAAGAATTGGATCTTGGCCGCATGGTTCTACGAGAGTACGTCCTTGATAATGTCGTCGTTGCTCTGCCCCGTTGGTAGACCTTGAAGGCGAACGGGACGTGAAGGTGCGCGCTCGGTCGTATTAGCAAATAATGAGAGAGACGTACGCCATTGCCGACAGGCAGACAACATGGACGTTGGTGGTAAACCTGGAAAAGGGTCGCGATCGCTTTCTTGAACCGGTACCACGACGAACGACTTGTCACCGACCTTCTGTCGCGTCCGAGATACTGCAGAGGCAAGACGCCTGCTCACTCGTAGCCTTTTCCAAGACTTACATCGTTTACAGGACATGTCGTCCTCGGAGGTTATCCGAATGTCTGTCGTCGACATTCGTGTAGTGCCCACGAGGTGCCCTACGTGGCCGGAGACGCGGGCATCATATAAGCGTGTTCGGACCTGGTCAAATCGTAACCAGAAATGCTGCCCTCAGCGCTCGTGGCTGGCGATCCGCGCTGGGAGGGTCTAGGGGTGGATCTGGCCTTCATGTATGGTTACGAAGAGGACTCTTCCTTTGTGACAGTACCCACACCAGCGATGATTTTATGTGTGTCTTCTTGACTCTTATCGTTGAAAGAGATGCTAACCAGGATGTAAACCAGACACCTCTCTGGGCGATACCGAAGAAACTCGAGATGCATTCCTCATCAGCTTTTCCTTGCTTCACACCATGTTCACGCTCAGCCACGGAAACGAACCTTTACAACACCGGTCTAATAGTGAAATCGACGCTTCTGACGCTTAAGCTCTCTTTCCCTCCTACTCCTATGGAAGACACCAACTGCACAGATACCTCACGCCTCGCGCCCAGGCCGTTCGACTCGCCAAAAAAAGCCGACTTTCACTCCACACTTCCTTTTCCACGTGTACCCAAGCGTTCCTCATCCTCGCCTCGCAGTTCTTCCGTAATCTTTTGAGCGAGGGCACATCCAACGAAGACCACGATGCCCTCCCGCTCCATCGAGTCCCAGAAACATCGTCCACAATGGCGGTCGTCCTGCGCCTGTGCTATTCCGTTAATATCAATGCCTTGGAATTACTTGATGGCGGCGATCTGGATGAGCGAGTACTGTCAGCGTCGGACAAGTACATGATGGCGGGCCCGCTCACGCGTCTACGCGAGCTCATCTCTACATCTGATATTGCCATGCAAACCCACTTCAGGCCTTTGGGCTTGTCGTCTTGGTTGCGTTAATGTTGCGCGCACCGCCACCCGTAGGCTTCTGGATCTTGGTCCATTTGTAGAGATGCCGCTTCACACAGATGACCTGAAGACGATGTCGGCGTATCTTGATGAAGCTTGAAGTATCGTCCTTCTCGCGAGAAAGCGGCGGTGCGAGCAAATGCAGGAGTTTTGGGAGATTCCTATCCGTCTCTCATTGGAAGGCCAGCTCTTTCTTGAGCGCTCTTTTCTATTTGGTCAGCCACCGAGCGTGGGGTATGTTCCCTTCTCACCGACGTCGCTCCTATGTTTCGCGACAATCCCAAGAAACAATTCGCAATCGACTTTATCGATATTACACTAGGGACCCCGAAATGCCACGGTCACGCCGTGGCGGGTATCAAAGCAGTCCTCCATTAGACAAAGATGTCCAGTCAGCAGTTAATAATGTGCGCAATCTCGCCGTTATTTCTTCCCCGCCTCGTGATACTAATTTCGTTTTCGATAGGTTTCGCTTGGGATATAGTTCTAGTGTTAATCGAGGATCCGGCGTATCTGAATGGTTAGTCGATCTCGTTTCTCGCTGATAGACCTGGGCCTCAACTTTTATTGATCAGGTTGGGTTTCGAAGCTTCGGCTTGGGTCGGTACACGAATGTTACCAGTGTACAACGTTGAATGTATGATTCGCTATGAACTTACGGAGGATTCGTTGGCGTTGCGGCGTTCCACTGACCATACTGAGACGGGGGTCGGACCGACAGAAGCCTTTTTGGCGCTTAATGCTAGTCAATTCTCTCAGCCAAACGCAGAGAGGCGGTAGCGACGACAGTACGAGGGCGGCATCGCCGATGCTTATAACGAATGATATTGAGTGTAAGTCTCATCGCGTTCATTTCCTATCAATGCTAATCTCAGTACTCGCAGTGAATGCTGCCGACGCAGACGGCTGTATCAGTGTAAAGCGCACAGTATGAACTTTCGAGCCCCCCTGTGTATTCCCTTTCATACCACGACGCTACCAACAATTTGGGCAATCCCGCCTGTTTGACAGAGTGTGCAGGCCGCATATCCCAATCGATAAACGTCTGTATCCTCGATTATTGCCTCACCTTTTGCTTCCTCGTGTGTCTAGGGAGGGATGATATTCAATCTGGAAGGACGTACACTGGATGTGTTGTGTGAGTGTGCCAGCGAGATTGCGTCTTTCAGAGTCAGCGCAATTCCCAACAAAGTGTTCTCATTCTCGCTCATCTTCCTCCCAGAGCGCAGCGATACCATCGAGGCGGAGCCAGACTCGGTGAATTGCCGCCGAAGCATAACTACGGAAGTGTGGCGGAGTGTGGTGGGAGGGCAGGACCACAAATGACTTGCCGGAGGCTCACGGTTGGATTATACAAGCTGCGGTCATGGAGCGGAAGGCCAAGGAATACGAAACTTATATTCGGACTGGCGAGGACGAATGCCGCGGCGTAAAGTCTCCAGGCCTCGTGATAGGGGGAAAGAAGTGAGAGCTCACACTCATGGCGGCGAAGATGATGACTAACGACGTACCGATGTGTGAAGGCGGCGTAGATTACGGTGACATCGGGAGTGCACGGGAATGATATCCGTCGCCATCTTCTGGGGATGTGAAGATGATGGGGTTCGTGCTCGACTGTCATTGGACGAGACCCAGGCTTGCGGGCGGTTGGCCATACATCAAGATGAAGAGGTTGTATACCACTTCTGAACTCGCACCTCCAAGCTAAAATGAGCGAAATCCGCGGACACGTATCCTAGCCGGTAAGCGTCGCGCTTGTGTTGCCAACGGTTGTTTTTAGACTCAAGCATTTTATGGTCTCTAATAAGGATACTGGTACTCAATAAATTTCCCCAGTCGGCCTTAGGACGATGCTGCTACTCGAGCCGTACCTCATGCCTAACATGTAATCACCACAGTGGACGAGTACCTTAGTTGGTACCATCCGCATACCGTACAGCACTCTTCCTGATCTTTTGACTCCCCGTGCTGGGCAGATTCGTTCATCATCCCTTGCGGCTTGTTAGTCTTTTGTGGTCAAGCGAAAGCCGCCATACTTTGACTTGATGATAGAAAGTCGTAGCCAGTAATCACGACGGGAAGGAAGTAAAATAGGAAATTTTCGGACCCGATACTACAAAGAAGGAGAACTCCAAGTTACACTACTACACAGCCGTGTACCTCAGCTGGTACATGTGCATGTATTACATGTTCCATCATTTTTTATCCATCCGGGTGGCAGTGTCCCGCTCTTGGCTGTATTCGCAAATAATCTAGCCAGTTGTACTCGATTTTTGTATTCCTGATCAGGGAAGCAGTCATGCCTAGGAGTTTATCGTGGTGTGGTTAAACGTGGATGTGTATCGAAGCGAGTACACGTCTGCATAATGAGGGCATTCGAAATTTTTTTTGGTCGTGAAATGGTGACCAAAAGCAAGGTAGAATGTATGTGGATGCAATGCCCTTTTCTTGTCTCATAGGGCAGCTTCGAAGTGGAGGAAATTGGGGATCATAAACCGGCTCGCGAGGTGCGATTTATTTGTCCTCGGACTTGGACGAGAGACGACATCTTCTGCCTTCCTCCCGGGCAGGACAGGTACTATTTCTGGTCGATTTGAAGCTTGCCACCCCGGCGACATGGACCCAGGCGGGAACTGGTTCCTGAAAAGCGTCAGACTTAGAGTATAGCATATCTGTACCAAGGATGGTATTGTCCCGTCAATGTTCAGTGTTCCTCTTCCGACCCGCTCCAGGAATGAAGATGTGCGAAGCGAGAAGAACAGCGGAGAAGAGAGGGTTCGACGAAGCTGGAGAGAAGAAACACGCTACATCAAGAACAATGGACATCATGATGAAGAAAGTAGAGGCGAGGAGCAATTTGTCTTAGACGTATCGTGACGGCGGCAGCCGTGAGTTCAAGTGAATCAAGATTTCTGCATGATATTGTACTCCATAAAGGAGACGTGGACGCGTAGGAAAGCGCGCCTGGACATGTTGAGAGGAACTGTCAGCATCCCTGAGAGTCCTTCAGAAGTTCTATAGATTCAAGATCAAGCCCAGCTTGCTTCCCTTTCGACGCATGATAGTCGGACAACAGAGCCGCGGAGCTGCGCCTCACTGACGCATGAGTTCATGGATGTAAGCTTGAACAGGTGAACGATGAGTTCGTTAACGCAAAGAATGAAGAGGACCTGCCTAATTGGGACCTCGGGCTAGTCGGCTTTTCAACCTTTTGCCACTTCCCATCATCATCACGTCGCATTGACTCGCCTACGCCTCAAGGAGGAGAGAGCTGCTCGCGGGTGACTACGGCCAAGAAGATATTCCCGCGTAATTGGCAAAGAGGAGCTTCTCCCTCGTTCTATGCATTCGCGAATATGCCCGAGAAGCGCGAGTACGCATATTCAGGATTGGCGAGGAGGACGTGTCGTAGATGTTGAATGAGGAAGCAAGCTGGAAAGGTCGAAGGAAACGCGGAGCTTGCAACTCAACCTTCCCAGTTCCTGTGTCGAGCTCTCTTTCTGGAGGAGCACTTTCATACCGCGATTCTTCGAAATCCACTGTCGCTCCACTGCTACTCCCATTCGCGATATGTATCGCATCATCTATTTGTATTGCTTGTGCGATGACACCGGATTCAATACAAGCCGCGTTCCCTTTATCACTGTTCGGGCGGAGGAGGAACGGAAGGAGTCGACTGCGTCGTCCATAACCGGATTGCCAACAACGACGCATGGACGACGGAGGACTCACTGAGGAGGCTCTGTAAGTGTTACTTTTCTTATGATAAATTGCTGTTCATATCGTTGACAGTCTATATCAATATGCTCGAGAGAACCATTCGCTTCTGCCAGTGAACAACTTATAGTTCAGCTACGCGTCGACTGAAACTCTTGTGTCTTTCTTGTTGGATACCGGTACATTATTCCAAAGCTATTCAAGCCGTGTCAACTAATCAGTGGTTACAGATGTCATTCATGGGGTGCGTATAGCAACTCAATTGGAACGCGACTTGTAAGTTGACCGTTTGTTGACTTGAAAACTAACTCATCTCTTCGAGCATAGATTTGTCTCGCCACTTCAGGCAAAGTCTTCTCTCCACACTCCCATCGATCAGCGTGACGGGGAGGAGCGGACGAGGAGGACGTCACGGTGAAGAAGATGCCCCGAAGAGCACGGAAGAGGACGTGTTGTACTGGCGCTCAGGGAGATGCTCCCAAGAAAGGGCACCCTGTGTGTTGAGGAGGCCGTGGGTAGAGAGAGGCTTTTCCAAGAGGAGGAGATGGGCTGGGAATAGTCGTCGGATATTCACCTGAGGCAGAGGAGAAGGTGGTAAGCGAGGACGTCGTTTTGCGAGAATCGTGCCTCGCACGGAAGTGGACGTTACATGCCGCGGCAGGGCGTTTCTCGACTGAAGCTTACGGCAGAATCACGCGACTCTTTTGTCTGCGCTCGTAGCGCCGAAGAACAAGGCGTACAAAGGCTACATCTGCGGCTGGTATGAACTCTGTCATGGCAGGGATGACAGGCAAGAAAAGATGGGTCATGGCAGCAATGGCCAAGGATGCCCAAATCGCGTAGGCGGCGAAGACAACTGTGTCCACGGAAACGGTTTGAGCCAGCTCTTAGTGTCAGATATGGAAGGTTCCTCCAAACATGCTTCCACCAAGGCGTGTCGTCCAACTCGCCGTGTAAGCCTTCTTTCATCATGGGCGCTTATCCGATTTGGTATAGTGTTCATCTGTTCTTTCAGAGTGTAAGTTTTCGCTCACATGGAACTTAGTGATAGTTATTGGCCATATTCCTTAGGACGGACCTATTGTACAAGGTACAGTGAACTCATCCGGAGATCTGGATGGAGACAAGTACGCGAGACATCCGCGAAGGAGGTGTGCCGAGTTCAAAGTTGAGGCCGTGGACGTGTGGCCGAGCTGCTAAGCGTGCCGCAATGAAGAAGGCTTCACCTGTTTTGTCCCATGCAAGCTTGCGTTGTCGTCTACCGAAGACGACAAACCTTTTGATTCCCTTGCCTAAAGTCAACCCAGTGAAATTGTCCTCGGCAAGTAATTTTAGGTTCATAACGGTTTCTTGGAGCCACCCGTGTCCTGACTCCGTGGACGCGTGTCTCAGCGGCAAATCGTCCAAATCGCGCCATAGCGACCATGCTGATTCCCTTTTTTCTTTTGGTTTGTGGCAGGATACTCACCTCTCAACTCGCTAGGATCCACCTCCTTTCGCCACCACCTGGTTCCCGCATCTTTTGTCCCCCTCACTGCTAGCCGCCGAATGGGAATCCACCAGAAATCACAAATAGGGCACCACCAGGTCATGAATTTCTTCCTACATGCGCCTTCTTGCGCACCCTTTGAGAATGACCTTCCAACTGTGCTTGATGTGGTCGGGTATCTTAGTCAATAAGTGTCCGATAATATGTCCTTTTCTGAGTTCTTTTTAACAGGCGGAGAGGCCTCATGCGCATTAACCGTAAGCTCTGACTCCCTCAGCAGCAGCGGAGAATCAAGTTGAGAAAAGTTGAATGTGCCCGGCGGTCCAGCTTGAGTTGAAGCAGATAAGTAGTTGTAGTCGTGACACTGCTACTTCAACGCTGATAGTGGTTCGTACCATCAATAATGTCATCGACGTGTCGAGTGCTACTCAACGTGAGTCGTGACCGGCCTGCGACGCGTATTAGCCTAGCCGATAAGCGCGCCATCAGGAGACAGAAGAATTCAGGTTTTTTATGCTCAATGAAAATGCTGATGATGAGCTTGGAGGAAAGAGCAGTCCGGCATGCAGCGGACATGTAACTCAATTGGTACGGTACGCGTAAAATGCCCGTGAAGTCGGTATTACTATCCCTTTTGAAAAATTCCCATATCTTCTCCCGCCACACGCACACACGAACGAGAAGGAGAACAAAAGGAAATCCAGCAGTTTCGTATCAAGCCGTAGCGCTAACCTGTGTTTTTGGTTCCAACAGAACGCGAGGATGTGCCTCCCCGCAAGAAAAAAGACTGCTCGACTATCACCTATCCACGTCACAGATAGCGGCTAGACTACATGGGATAGACCAGAAACACGAATGGAGCGTATTGGTCTCTGAAAACGGATATGAAGGAACGGAACCGAGAGGGCAACGGGGCCTACAAGCAGAGTGGACTTGTTTGACTAGAAAGAGGTTGTAGGAACAGAGGCGGATGAACGAGAAGCGGTTGTCGACCGAGTCATCCTCGGCGATAAGTCTGTAGTCCTAGGCTAGATGGAAGCTTATTGCGACAGGGAGAACGTGGACAAGTATCGTAGCTGATAGGCGTCCGCATAGGGCAGCTATATGATTTTTGTTACCCCAATAACAAAGTCGCAATGTAGCCCGCCCCCGTCAGAGAGTCTTAGTCACTGAGTCAGTGCTAGCTAGCCTTTTCATGTTCATCCAGCCGTGGTGGTGGTGGAAAGCAAGATGCTTGTGGCTGTGCTGCCCCTTTCTCATCTCAGAACGTTCAATTGACGTGGACGTGTATCGTACGAGTTGGAAAGCATCTGAACTACGAAGAAGGCAGTCCTAACATATTTTCATCATGCTGCAGTGTCGACGTATCGATTGCGCAATTTGAGTCCTTCCCAACTTCGATTCTATGTGTACGGGGGGAAAAACACCAGTATTCTGATTATCGCATCAACCAGCCAGCCGCTAGACTACGCCGATGTGAATGAAGGTGTATTGGTGTCAGTACGCGTGAATAAGGAAAGGGTACTCAAGTGTCCTCGGAGTCTCTGTGTCACTGTCAGAAGTCCAAGTCACTCAGCTAACCACCTCTGATTTCACGACCTGCAAAGAGTCGACCATGTTTCCATTGAAAAATGGGTACCACTAACCACGCACGTCAGACTTGATTCTCCCCAGAATGCATATGGACGACATTTCCCTCTCTACCGAATAAGCATCCTGTTCTTCGATTCGGAGCCTTCATGCAAGATCAACTGGTATTTAGGCCCATCATGATACTACCATAGCCTTCTCGGTGGTGCGTACTTGCAGATGATTCGGGCGGCAAAACATCCATGATAGCATGCGGGGGACGTGGATGGGTAGCTTAACTGATAAGCGCCCATTACTACGTGAGTGCTTCTACGTATTGTACACTTTTTCGATATATCTTCGTCGTTGCACGCTTTTTGCAAAGCGGGATTCGGAGTCGACCACACATCGATGACTGGCCCAACACAAGCGAGGCGAGGAACCTATGTAAACAAGTCGCCAGCATATATGATGGAGACGTCGACAAAGGCGTCGGAGATGGGTATGTCCAGAGATATGGCGTGGGGATGAGAACGAAGAGTTTGCGGCGCATAGAAGTGAAAGGGCATGTAAACGAAAAGCTTGGAAAAGTGTAGGTAGGCTAGAAGTGCAAATTAATGGTAAGGAGAGTCATCTGAGCTCGTAGGTACCAGATTGTAAACGCCGCAGTAAAATTTGAAGCAAATCCACGACTACAGTGGAGCGTCAGAACGTGTAGAAATGAACGACCGAAAACTCACTGATCATGGACCTCAACGGATTTCCTCGAGCCAAGTTTGTCGAAGAACAGCACTTGAGGGCTTTCCAAGCGGACGTTCAATACATCCGGCCATTCGTGTCCGAATCATTCGAATACGGCGGAAGCGCTAGCCTGGTCCTAATCACGTCGACACACGCAAGCCGCCCCACCCAAGGATGAAATGAGCGTTTGAAACCATGACTAGACATCATGACGTTCTTTTTGGGCTTGCGGATAGTCGATGTCCTCGTCTTCAACAAGTTCCGCGGTCCCAGCTGTTTGAACATCACCCAAGCTCATTCAGTCACGTAACCGAGAGGAAGCAGAAGACAGATTATTTCACGAAGTACATGGTTTTTGACTCCTTGTCAGCGAGTTTTCCTTTGATCGCCTTGAGGGCCGTCAAGTACTCAACCAATGTATCAACTCGAGAGCAATAGCAACCTGCATCGTCCCTCAGATAGTGAACGAATTGTGCGAAGGAACTTGGGTACTAACGCCTGTAAGAGTCGGGTTGTATGTCGAATCTGGAATACAGCCGGCCCAGAGTCTGTTGTAACCACGCTAGGGATGAGAACCAAGACTTGCCGCGCTTATGAGCGAGGGGGGCATGTGAACGCGCAGCTTGAAAGAGTATGGCTACGTTCGCGAGTGTAGATCGGTCGGAAGTGCAAAGGTGAGGAGAGTCATCTGAGCTCGTGGGTACGAAATGATAATGGCTTGATAGACCTTTCAAGAAAAATCTGTAGAACTATGAGTAGGATCTCAGAATGCGTAGAAAAGACCAAAGAGATTACCTGTGGAATACTTCATCGCGTCCTCCTCAATACCAGTATGTTTGGTGATATCGTCCCATCGGTGACATTGGTTTAGCTTGCCGTTCAATATGTAACTGACGTCAAATATGCAAGAACAACAGTGAATTGAACGACACGGTAATTATACATCTTGTGCTTGCTCGTCCTGGGCCTTTAAGAAATTCTCCAGCTACGCAGATCAATAAGTTCAAGCCAATATAGTCGCGCAAGAACGTACTCTTTCCATCTCGGCCTCTGCGCCAGCACCCACACCCACTTCTGCTGCATCTGCTGTCCCATTTCCATTTCCCATTCCATTCCCGCTTACACTACTCTCATCATTACCAGAAGGCTTCTGAACAAGAACATGAGGGTGGTATTTCGCGTTTAATGCTATGCGCACCTTGGCTGGAGGTGCCTTCTTCACAGCCGCACCACCCGTAGGAAAGGGCAATTCCTCCCGTGGAACAATGTCAATGAGAAAGTCAAATTGATCCGATTTACTGAGCGCTTTCGCGATATCCGACCGCGACAAAGTACGCCTTTTATTCGAGTCTGCGACAATAAATGCGCGTGCCGTCACCTCTGCTATGAATACTGGGCGACAAGTCAGTGTAATTCAACGAGGATGACACCGGTAAACGCACTTTCGCATGCTTTGCAGAATATTACGGGTGCTGTATCGTTCCCGGTCAACATAGTATCGTAGGACAGACGCGAGCAGCATACCATCGGCCGCTATCATCTAGCTCTGTCCTCATCAGCTACCGAATGGGCAGCGAAAAGGCCGCTCACCTTGATGTCGGGATCGCTCTTCATAACTTTCTTGATGCGCGCGAGCGGGAGCGCTGGATGCTTGAAATCAGGCGTTTCTTGCTCCGCCGTGTCGACCTGGCGCTGCCAGAATGAGCGCAGAAAGTCGTTGAGGGTGTCGCCGGGCTGGACAAAGGCTGCTGGGTTGGAGGAGGACATGGTGGAAGGTGGGAGAGAGCGGTCGCTAGACGCCGATCACTGGCTTTAACGCTGACCACGACGACGGGAACGACGATATGGGCTGATAGAGCCTAATACGTTCCCGTTATGCGTCTAGCACAAACATCTAGGCCGCCGTAAGTGGTCTTTGATCCTGCGATTCGACCAGGAGCAGCCGGATGCTAACGTTGGTTGTGATAGACATTGAGCAAAGCATGTCATGCGTTGTTAGCGTCAAGGATGCCATTGGCTACTGTCAGGCTGACAATTGTCTAGGCCTCGACGACATCTAACCCGATTGGTCTACGTGCTTGAGCCTGCGAAGGATATATAGACTCCCATTCGAAACACTCATCGTCCGACATGATGAATGGAGGTCTTTACTTCCAACCTTCACGACCTGGTGAGCATGAACACCATCGTTCAATTATGTCAAGGAAACACGGGTGATGTCCCGCTCATACTTATGCACGGCAAGTATACCTTTCCTCCTTCCGACGCGCCCTTACCGATATATGTACCATAGGCGGAGACGGTTCTATATCGGCATTTGAATCCCTACACAGAAAGTTCAAATCAGCGCTATGGGCTATCCAGGTTACACCAGAGACTCTAAAAAGCAACTTAGGCGCGCAGGCGAGCTATTACTACGACGCGATCAAGGTAGACCTTTCCCTGTCAGCATATCCCCTAACATTCACTCAATACCCGACAGACAGCACGCCCACAAGGCCCATACCGCTTTGCCGTCTTTTCCGGCAGCGCCTTCCTCATGACCATCCTCCTCCACCTCTTCTCTCCTCCAGACTTCATAACCCAACTCTCCTTCATAGACAATTTCCCTACAACCATCTTCACACCCATCCTGGGCTTGGGGAACATGCCACTACACCACCCAGATGCACGCGAATTCTTCGCACTCGCCATCGCGAATCTCATGGTCGACATCACCAGACGTGACGCAGGTGGACAGGATCCTCGCCGGCACGCGCTCGCAGATGATTTCCTTCGTGCTCTCGATAGAACGCGGTGTAGCGCTATGGCAAAGGAGATGGTAGACCATGTCATGAACCATGCGGGGAGCGGGTACGACTTTATCACCAAAACCTTGCACTGCCGTGGGCAAGAGGATTTCGAAAAGTGGGTTAGCGACGTAAATGTTCGAGGGCCCGTTACGGTTTACATCTCGTCCCATGGGATATTCGCGTCTATTCCCGAGGAAGCAAGGGAGATGTGGGCGTATTTAGGAGCGACGAGGTGTTTTCCTGATGCGCGCATTGTCAGATTGGAAGCGGGCCACTTTGATATGTTGGGAAACGATGTCGTGATCAAAGGACTGGAAAGTGGCGGGATATCTGTATCTCGTCTATAAAGTTGTCGATACGACGACGACCTCTTTTACTCGTAAAGCGGACGTGAGTGGTGTCATAGAAATATATAAGAAATAACACTTACGTGACGCGTGAAAGTGATGAGTTTGTCAACTTTCGTTGACGGACGAATGCAGGAAGCCAAAGAGTGTGTTAACAGTGGAAGCGTTTGAAATTGGAGTGCTGCAGGAGATGTGGCTATACGATAAGATAAGATCAGTATCCGGGTCCCATCAAAGCAAGTCAATGCAGCTCCTTTCATGACCACCACAATGGCAACTGATATGACATCTCTCCTCTCAGACGACGTCCTGGGACACATACTGCAATGTTTACCCGACTTCCGCACTCTTCGGGCTGCTATTATTGCGTCGAAGCGCTTCTACGAAACATACAACGCGCATCCCAAGACAATTACGCGCAGAGTAGCATGGACCGTGGCCGGTCCCGCGCTTCCCCAAGCTATGAGGCTCGTTCGACATCCGGTGACCAGATGTAGCTCTGCCGATGACGATGAAGATAACGAAGAGGAGGACTCCGTACCGTTTGACTTTAACGTCGATGCGTCCGTCGAAACAATAGATGGCCCGCCTCTCACGGTGCAAGAACAAGATCAACTCACTGTCTTTGCTGAATGTGCAAGTAAACTCGAGGATGTCTTCAGTTTCAGGTGGGCCTATCTCGCGCTCTACACTCCATCAAATCATTGTTCATTGTTTGTAGGTACAAAGATCGCTCCTCCAAGGCGAGCAAACTGAACGCGACGGAGTCATGGCGCTTCCGACGCGCCATGTTCCGATTGAATCTCTATTCCAGCATCTTCAATCTCTCCATGTATCGGCCGCTCAATTTAGAGTTTGACGATGACGACGAGGTGGAAGCCAAATACCGAAAGGACTTGTCAGCGAAGAAAGCGTTTTTGGGTGACTTCTTTTCCGAAGAACTCGTGGAGCTCTATGCAGTCAGCCACTTTCTTCTGGAGCTTGCGGACTGGGCGTCCTATTGTGGAACAGGATACGAGGACTGTATGTGTGCATTAGGCTCTTTTACGATCCCTAGTCTATATATCTTACTTATTGATCTTCAGCATCGATGCAGTGTCACTGGTTGAAAACTCCGAGTTCTTCAGTGAACATATCAGTAAAAAATCCGGAGGATTTTACATACTTTTTTTCACTGTAAATAATTTTAAATAAATTCAGAAATTCTTTGGTGAGACTTTCTATGAAAAATAAGGTGTAAAATGCGAAGATAGTTGAATGAATAAACTCGGAAGTAAAATCGGAATTTTTCAGTGCTTTTGTGGAGGTGAAATTGCTGTGAAAGATCCAAAAGCTAAAAATGCGAATTTATAGCGAAAATATAGCAGATAAACGAGATGAAAAATTCAGAAGAAAAGACTTAAAAATTTTAAGAGTCAGATTGAGATTTTGTTTGGAAGTTTAAAATGAAATTTTGCAGTGAAAAAATAAGTAAAAAGATCGTAAAATATATTATAGTCATAGATTAGAATTTTTTAATCTGAATAATTAGGATATATTCAGGAAGAAATGGGAAATGCCATTTAGCAAATGTTACAGAAAATAAAGCATGAATATAGAGATAAAATAATAGTGAAAAACTGAAAGAAAAATATGCAGATATTACATGAAAGTAAATTTAAGATTTTTTATAAAGATATTTAAGAGTATATTATAGGAAATAATTAAAGCAAAAAATAGCAAATTATATCGAAAGTTTCTTAAGAAAGAAATATAGTAAAAAATTTTGAATAATAAATTAATAGATAAATTAAGATTATTAAAATATAATAAGTGTAAAATTATAATTATTTTGAGTGAAAAACATATAGATAATAATGGAAAAATACAAGAGAGAGATCGAGATAAAAAATCCTGAATGCAGTACTAATAGTATGTCAATTTATAATAAAACTGCAGATGAATAGAATGCTCCAGCGGCCAGCTGTGAACTGGATGCAAGAATGGTTCACAGGATGGATTGTTAATCCACAAGCGCTAGGGTTTACTGATCATTACGCTGAGTGGTTATATGCCATGCCGAATGTTATATGCCATGCCGGATGTTACTTGCCAGCCGTGGACTGCCGAGAAGTGTTATATGCCATCCGAACATATCAGAGGCTCTTATTAACTGCGACGTACTTAGCACTCTTAGCTGTAGCTTCTATCTGCTTAGAAATTCCACCGGTCTAATATTTATTTGAGTGCAATCAAGGTCGACGCTGAGAAACATGTTCCGGGATCCGCGATCCGTTATCTCCGCAACACTTGAATCTTCTCATCCACCATCATCTGCTCTATTCCTTTACCGCGTCGAGCTTCAAATCGCGATCTCGTGCTCTCCATCATTGATTGATGCCTGCTGGCTGCCCACGGGGCAGAAAGGATGGTCCTCGGCCCTCAGATGCACCACCAAGAGGACGTCCGCGCAAATCCGGTGCGTTCTTCATCTTAGCTACTTTCACTGCGTTGACTTGGGCCTAAAACAAGCTACTGAGCCTGATTCCACATCAGATATCGACATAGATCTGCCCAGTGAAGATGACGAGTTCGGCTTTGCAGACTCAGAATGGGATGATGACGCCGAGCTGAACATAGCTATGGACAAAATAGAGAGCGACGCAAGAGCTAGTGAGTTGCATTAATTTCTTGTTCAGATCTCGGATCCCTTATATGTGTTCTAGAGGAAAAAAAATGTTTGAATGACCTCTGAGCGCGTCAACGGCGATTTGACGCGATCAAGAAGGCGTCGTCCGTGTCTCGCCACAGTGAGTATTTCAACGCGAAATCTGTATCTAGTGATTCAATGTCCTTTCAGTTCCTTTCTTTAACCACCTACCTCCGGACGCGTTGGATGCCGATGAAGACAGCAACGAGCAGGATATCGAAACGGATACAGAAACCGAGATGCCATCTGCTGCAGCGAACAATGGTAACGACAAGGAGGATAAGGAGGTGCGACGTAGGTGGATTTCATTTCGATGGTGTTCGGGACTCTGATTCGCGGTTATAGCTTGGTTTAGAAAACCTAAGTACATGTCAACTATCGTGTACAATTACTTTGGTCGCGTTATCAAGCCTATCATTCAAACCAAAACAGGACGTGCTTACTCAAAGCATGCTCTCTTCACGGGAACTAAGCCTGAGTCCCCCTCGTCGATGTGGGTCCGTCCGCCTGATCCAATTCTCGCTCTCTTGAAGAATCCTCGTAACTTGAACCCGGTTTTCCTACCCCGTGTATTCCTATGGCGTCCCCATCTCTTCGTTGACAAGTTGCACTGCCCAAACTGTAATCGCGTACTCGAGAAAAATGGTGCCCTTCCACCACGCCGTGTCACCGACTACGACGGTCCGTTCTTCATAGTAACTTGGTCCTACTATTGTCGACATGGGTGCCAAGCTTACTTCGGCGGATGGAAACATGAGCTACTTAATGCCATTCCTACTTATCTTTGCCATGCATTTCCGGCTGTACTATCCCACAAAGGTGGTCTCTCGCATTTTGTTATCGATCTCTTACGAGTTGGAAATCAGAATAAAATGGGACCAAGTGGTGTGCATGCACTTCTCTGTGAAGCACACACACGGAGGTACAACAACATCCTCTTGCAATATCTGGAGATAATTTTGGAGCGAGAGCTTGATTTGCAAGTGAAGATGGATGCAGCGGCGGGATCGGCAGGAATGCGCCAACAGACACTCGCAAATCTCGTCTCGCTTGGTTAATTTCCTGAATTTGGGAGCTTCGTTGCTGTTAGAGCAAGGCACGAGTGGATATCCGGGTGCACCCGACACCCGTCCGGCAAATACCC
>QLPD01000232.1:7546-30051 GCA_003314085.1 Hymenopellis raphanipes
TTGCCCGCGGTCTCCCTCACGAGGAGGTACGACGTGAGCGCGCGAGCATCCAGGTCATCAATATCTTGCCGCATATCTTCTTTATCAAAAGTCCGCCACTGAGACCTGATGCATAAACAAAGGGAGGAGGCTCTACACCGGTGGCAGTGAAAGGTCGGTGTGTGCAGCACAGAATTGGGACAGAACCTTTTGTTCAGGTGCGTTCTTTCGTCGAGAATGACTGACTTGGCAACAGTAAGTAGTAACATTCGCCCCAGAATCTGTCGAATGCGTACTCGATATCGCCAGGAGACTAACAGCATGATAACCGGAGACTGACTTATTCAACGGGAGATGGATAGCGTGCGACGCATCATATAAGCCCGGGTTCAAAAGATTCGAAGAAATTTTCATGAACGTGGGCGCTCACTGGCTGTGATAAGTGTTCACGTCTATGCTGTGTGACTAGTATTCTCTGCTAACTATCAGGATCGCGAAAGGGGTAAACAAGTTGCGATATAGGGAGCTTCAACAGATTCAGAAGAACTGGAATCGAACTCGGCGACTTGTGACGTGTTTCCAAGACCGGTAGCGCTCTAGAGTGTCCGTTCAAAAAGTTACAGATGCATGGATATCGTAGAGCAACACTATAAACAGATCAGACATAGGTATAGACGATGTCCACTGAACAGTTTGGCAAGCAGAAAATGGAAGATCTTGTAGCGCAGGGAACGAAAAGATAATCATGCAAGAACATGGAAGAAAAAATGAGGTCGTGTCATTGCCATAATTCGGGGGAAGACTGAGAAGGAAGCCTCCCAGCCTACGGACCGATATCGCTGAAGCGGATGTATCTCTGAGTCGTTACTGGGATCACCGCCGCGAGCTGACACAACCGAACCAGGATGACGCGCAGAGCCGGATGGATCTTCCATCACTAGCTGGGTACTAAGATGTCCGCCTTTCGCAGCTAGTTTCACGAATGGAGGCGACAAAAGCACCTCGATACATGTTCGAGAAAGCCTTCGAAATCTGACATCCACGATTGATAATGAGAGTTGGCCCGGTCCCGCCATGTTCCCAGGGCTTCTGAACGATGTCGTTCCAGTGAAACGGCGACTCTAATCCTCTGCACCCGCCAGGTTCTGTATGATAAGTTATTTGTGCGGTAATATCGTATGGAAAGATGAGCTCACGGAGACGCGTTAAAGGACTCGACTTGTTTAACACCGACAGCGTTCCCTCATCTAGATCGCCGCTATGGAACAAGTCGATGTAAGGACGATGACTCCGGGAGTCTATGGAACGCGGGGTTATCATGGTATTCGTGGAGTGCGCCATCGTAGGTCATCGCTCAGAGATTGCAGAAGAACTGCGATGCGATGCGAGAATGAGGAGCGCTTTGGACACGTGGAAATGTGCATCGGAAGGGTGAAGAATGGAATCCGCTTTGTCTGGTGAGTTGACCAGGCGTGAGGAATGCGTGAGAATGGTGCGCTTGACGTCTTCCAGAAGAGTCGAGGCGAAGGAGAGGTAAGGTGTCAGACGTATCGATAACCGCCTTGAGGTATTGGTGATGTAAAGGGAGAAATATCTAGCTGCATCGGGTCAGCAGCCATATCAGCGACGATGGGCGGGAGGACACACAAGAATTCATCATTACGCAAGGATAACTCGTTGCTTGTTCCATCAATGGGTACCATCGCAAGGGAAGGATCCGTAGATCCCTGTGAAACCCTCCCAGCGCAGAGCGAGATCTTCGAATATGCCAGCCAGGAGCGCAGCATTTCCGGTTACGACTTGACGATGTCCGAACGCGCTTGTCTGATGCCCACGTCTCCAGCCATGTAGGACAACTCGTGTGTACTATACGGCTCTCGGCGTAGCGTAGTAGTCGCACTATGGCGTCTCAACCATGGAAGCGGTTGTTTCCAGCAGACAATCAAACAACCTGGGAGGATAACATGTTCTGTAAACGATGTGAGTCTTGTAAAGGCTACGAGCGAGGAGGCGCCTTGCCTCTACAGTATCTTGGACGCGACGAGTTGACCTATTGATGGTCATGGTATCCTGGTGGTTTCGGTTCAAGGAGGCGATCGATTTTCAACCCTTTTCCAGGGTTACCAGCAACGTCCATGTTCTCTGCCTGCAAAAGCGCGCCGTCACGGTCTTCTCTCATCACTTGCTAATATGCCATGACGTCTCGTTTGCTCTCCAGGCCTACCAACGGGGTACGCGTCTCGTCTTTCCAAGCCATGGGATACCACAAATATTGTCACCATACGTGACAACCTACGCCTTGGTCTCGTCGCTCCCATCGGCCCGCCACAAGATACAGTTCTAGTTGACTTTCTACACGCACCGTCTTTTGGGTCATTGCTTCCTGTCCATTATGGTAGGTCAAGTCGCCTGGCTTACGACCGCAAGTGGATTGCTTGGTTTTAATGTGACGTGTTTGAAGTTGTCAGATGCGTCGCGGGTACGTTAGCATATCCTTTCTGCGCGACTACTGACGCATAATCATCCCAGTGACTAATTCTATGCTTCTTGGCGAAGATATCACTAGGCTACGTCAAGCTTTTCGATTCCGACCCGCAGCCCGGACATCGAGCTGGTACATCTTCGATAGGCGTGAACTCGTCGCCTACGCGTCCTTTCAAAACCTTGGAGAGCTTGCCCATTTACTATGATTTATCCTGCCACAGGGCGAGATAATTCGGCCACTTCGGTATGTGTTCCCCAACTGTCAAAATGAGCTCTCAGGTTGATATTCATAGCAGACGCTTTCTCCTCTCCAGGCGCACTTCTTTGCACCGTGCCGATGATGCTTCTTGCAGTGCAGGCGAAGCTTGTCTTGAATACGCCTTTAGATACCGCTCCCAGAATTGCCGTCCAATTCGGCGCTGGATTAAAGACAAATCGGACTTCACTCGTCGATAGTTTGCATGCATCGGTGGCCATACGTGTACGTGTTCCCGTAAGTGCTTACCCTCTTGCCTTGAGCTTCTTCTATGATTTTGTGTAGGCTTTACTGGAACTCTATGATATACAAGATGTACGGGGCGCGCCACTCGCGGTCGAGTTGGAGCCGGTCGAAGCTTGGAGGATTCCTGTAAACAACATATCATGAATTTTACAGACATCATCGACCCGCTTCCTTGTTTCTTGCCCAACATTAGCGTACCCGCTGAGGCACCCATCTGCTAAGAGACTGGTATATGCATCCTCGTACTTTCCGTCTTGTATGTGAGCGACCACCTTCTTTGACTTTGTTATTCTTCGTTAGGGAACGTGTTGTAGGCGCTCGAGTCGGATGAAGGTATACTACTTACTTTGAACTGGCAGTGGTCATCATCTTCATCTCATCCATTTCAAGGTTTCTCCCCGGCAATGCTTGTTCTGAGAGGATTAGAAGCGGATGGGGTACCTCCGGCGAACCATGTGGCCCCCCCACTCAGCGTGGTTCATGAATCATTGCTTCTTACTTGTTATCTTATGGGTCAATGTTGCCAAGCACGTATGGTTCATCGGCTACATGCTCACTATGTTACATCTAGTGGAGGAATTTTTGTAATTACCCTTACATTTCAGTCTAGGCTTCACATTCTTTCTTTCTATTATCAATAACATTCAAATATGGCTAAACCTTCTGGACGAGTCGAACGACGGAAGACGGCCGACTTCCTGGGCAGACTCGGATTCGCGCCATGATGCGCGGCGGCCTCAAAGCAGAAGCTACCAAGGTAAAAAATACACTATCATCAATGCTCATGGCGGCAACATACCAACTGTGGTATGTACGTGTCCACGTACGTCCTCTTCGTGTTTAGTTTAATTGAGTCACAAGAAGTCCGTCGAGCTTCTCTTGTTTTCTGGGGACTTATCCCGCCTGCTCGGGATCACCGAATTAAAGCCGACGAGTAAAAGGCTCTTGAGAGAGGTGGCATGCCGGACCTTGGGATTGTCTCTAGAACAAAAAATTACAACTTGCCCGATCATTAGCGATAAACGTGTACCGACTGCGATACATGTCCGCCGGCAGTCTAGTGTACCGGCTCCTCAAGGGAAGATGCGGGCGTTCTGTTGCTGGAAGTTGGAGTGAAGGTAAGGATCTCATTGCCATGACTTTGGCCCTTGGCTTTACTCCTCGTACAGCAACAGGCACTACCTCGTACAGCGGCACAGCCATCGAGTTACAAGTCCGGTGGCGCAAGGAGTGAGTGTTCTTTCCTTTCACTGTCCTCGTTGCGAATGTGTATATCTAGATTCCAAAATCAGTATCGGGGGTGCAAAAAAGGACTCTAAATGTCAACCGCACACAGACGCCTAGCAGCTATGCTAACAAGCGTCCATCGATTTTGGGCCTTGGCTAGTACGACTTACAAACGATTGGTGGTACCTTTTTGACATCGTGTCCATGACAAACGCAATCTCAGGAAGAGACGTAGACATCACTTGTATGTAGGATCCGGAAGTCCTGCAGCTCGAGTGCAGCACCTATTCGACTCGGACCTCTTCCTCAGTCTGGAACGGTTCATTCTCTCATCGCATGCTTGCCCTGTCGCGATCTTACCAGTGTGAAAACCCGCTGTCAGAAGACAAGCGGTAAACACTGCGAGGGAACCAGAGAATGCGACGAGAAAGAGAGAATCGGACAGAGCAAACAAGAACGACGCCTCTGTTCGGGTACAACGACGCTAAGAGAAGAACATGATGGTAAGAAGCTAAGGAAGAACGACGCGTGTCCGCTGGCTAAATATGGAGATGGAAACCCTAACCCTAGCATGTACAAATCCGGAACGGATTTACACTCCTCCCCACCCCTTTGGTTGGATTGGTTCTAGTTTGGAGGGTGGATCTTTGCTTTGTGGGTGGGGAGGAGTGTAAATCCGTTCCGGATTTGTACATGCTAGGGTTAGGGTTTCCATTAGTGCGTCGATGGCTTGACTTCGGATGGCGGCCCGCCGGCGCCAAGCCGAATTGAAGCCGAGTCAGGTCATCAAACGGCTCCAAACACGGAAACGGCTTCAAGTGACTGGCTAGCCACTTGGGTCATGACTTGGAGGGCAATTTCCCTCATATTTTCCAGGACACGGTAGCCAATGGTTTATGGATCTTTTGTCTACTAGTGACTGCTGTAGTGTCTAATACACATAGTTGACCATTTTTGCGCTTCCTGAACGGATGGGAAAATGAACTGGCACGTGGGCCGTGTTGCCGCCGGCAACCACTTGAACCATCGCGGTCCCGGTGGGTGATGTCCTCCATGCTCAACACTGGCCTCCCATCGATGATATAGCATAAGGACAGGTAGAGCTGTATGATATTTACGTGCAGCCCCCATAGCACAACGGCTGCTACGTTCTGCAGTATATATTGGGGGCCAGGTCATTTGAAGTGGCGGCTGGGTCAAGCCGACTTCCTAATTGGGCGAGCCACGTCATTTCCAAGCCGAAGTCGATCAAAGTCAAGCCGAGCCGCGCCAAGTCAAGCCTTCGACGCACTAGTTTCCATCTCCATATTTAGCCAGCGGACACGCGTCGTTCTTCCTTAGCTTCTTACCATCATGTTCTTCTCTTAGCGTCGTTGTACCCGAACAGAGGTGTCGTTCTTGTTTGCTCTGTCCGATTCTCTCTTTCTCGTCGCATTCTCTCGTTCCCTCGCAGTGTTTACCGCTTGTCTTCTGACAGCGGGTTTTCACAGTGTTGTGTGCCTTTTTGCCTCTCTGGCAGCCTTGTATCCTCGTGGGCGGGCATAACTTAACGCGGAAGCGGTAATGTAGAGCAACGGGGTGCGCATGTGAAGGATAATGACCCCTAGCTCATAGATGGAGGTCGGGTGTCAAAGACGTGTAGATGGAAATTGGGGGTTTGGGTTCTTCACTTCTGAATAGTCCAATGAGACGGCGACGACTCCCTTCAGAGAAAAAACTTCTCCTGCTATTGCCTGACGCTTATCGACTGAGATACGCGTCTACATCAAGCTAGGACAGTTACTTGTTGCTGATCTGTTCTGCAGAGAGGGGGCCCGTGATAACAGTGGTGTTACTGCCCAAACAACTCTCTTCTCAGAGTCCATCACCTGTTTCCTCACAATGGGAATCGGCAAACGCGAACATGGAGGTAGGTACGCGGTAGAATGCGCAACCTGCGGGTAAGTCAGGTGTGAAAAGTTGAACATCGAAAACATTTGTCCCCTGCGCAGCGTGGCGTGCATGTGCGCCGCGTATCCATCTCGAGACTCTCAGTACTTCTGCAGTGTGTAATGAAATTTTTAAAAAGTCTTCAATGGTACAGGCCAGAGAGGTGGGTTGGAGGTGGGCACTCATCCGGTGAGATATGTGTCCACTTCAAGTTCGAGGATGAATGTTGAATGAGCCAGGCGGTGATGCAGTCACCGGACTCTCAACCAGTTTGTTGTCTGATCTCTCACTGCAGCTTTCTATGCGTGCGAAATGGACAGGTGAATGTATTTTGCTCTGATCTACATCTTTGGTCTCTGGGTGTCTGAACAGTCTAGTAAGCAGAAGACGGACGATTTCGTAGCGTAGTGAACAAAAGATATAGACAAAAGGTATGAAAGAATGATTGTCGTGATTCGCAGGAGAGATCGAGAAGGAAGCCGCCCAACCAGCGCCGTCCAGCGGACTGATATCATAGAGCAGGGAGGATGGTCGCCATCAGCGCGGCCCAGGCGAAAACGGAGTGCTCCATAACCCGCCAAACAAGACGCCGAAAACGCATCCGGCGTACTCCACGTTTGATGGAATCATTGCCCCGACGTGACCTAGGGGAGGCGCGCCAAGCTAGACGGACCTCCGATCCCTAGTTGGGTAGTAAGACGTCCTCCTTTGGTACCTAAATTCGCGAATGGAGACATAGCGCGACTGAGGAACATTGACAAAAGCTCAAGAAAGCGGCCGATGGGTGCTCGCCGCTATCAAACATGTCAATGAAGGATCGGATAGCAGAGGCGCAAAACTATTGGCATCCTAAGAACAATGATGATGGGACTCGATGGAGCGGGAGATTAACCATCGCTCAGAACGCGGCGATACGAGGATGAGGAACGCTTTGTACACGTCGAAATGTACATCGTGGGAAGTGTGAAGAATGGAATCAACTTTGTCTGGTGAGTTGGACGGACTGGGTGCAGACGTGAGGCATCCGTTATGGTCCGCTTAACGTCTTAGACTGTATGGATGGTGTAGTACAGGTTCGTTCGCATGACGATTTGAAAGGTGGCGTGAAGGCAAAGTGAAGATGGTCAGGAATGCAATTTCGGATTTCTTTGGCATCGGTGTCTGGGTATACATCCTGGTCAGCATCTTTTTCAAGGATGAAGACATACATAAATTCATCATTTCGCAAGCCCACGAACGAGGAGTGGGTACCGACGTAAGGCAAGGGTCCGTATGAAGGCCAGAGGCGAAACTCTTCCAGCGCAGAGCGACATCGCCACGAGCGCAGCATTTCCGGATATGACTTGACGATGTCCGAACGCGCTTGTATGACAGCCACGTCTCCGACAACTCGTGCGCGCTACAAGAATCTCGACGTAACGTAGTCGTTGTACGATGGCGTCTCAACTATGGGTATCCAGTCAAGCAGGCGAACAACTATTCAACCTGCGAGGTTGACATGTTCTGTAGACGATGCGAGTCTTGTAAAGGATACGAGTGAGGAGGCGCCTTGCCTCAGCAGTATCTTGGACGCGATAGAAGGTCGGTGACAGGGAGCCCCACTCCGTGAGAGCAGCCAACCCGTTGGGGTCTGTTTACTTAAAGCTTCGGAAACTGTTGGGTGTTGTTTGACCTCCGCCCAAATTCAGCCTGCTCGATCCATCTTGTCGACGCGTCGCGTCGTGCGCAAGTCGTGTATGGTAGGCATAGCATCAGATGGACAAGGAGATCCACTGTCAACATCTTTCTGTACTCCTGTCATTTTCCTGGAGTATAAAGGTTCCAACAAGTGTTTTCTTCTTCAGATGCTGTTATTAAACTCCGGAGGCTGCACAAGAGAGTAAAATGTGCACGATAATCAATCTGTCATGTTTTTTTCGTACAGGCAATGTAAACTTGGAAGGAACGAGGCAGGTGTGCTTGAGCGCGTTCACAACGCTGAATTTGGGCGGAGGTCAAACAACACCCAACAGTTTCCGAAGCTTTAAGTAAACAGACCCCAACGGGTTGGCTGCTCTCACGGAATACGCCGAGTGGGGCCCCCCTGGTCGGTGACAAGTCGTTGTTCGTGGTAGCGGCGGTCGGTTTCCTTTTCTAGGGTTATCACCAACCTCCATGTTCTCTGCCTGTCACGTATTCAAAAGCGCGCCATTCTCTCTCATCAGTTGCTAATATGTCATCAAGTTTCGTTCACTCGCAAGGCCTACGTACGACAAGGACGTCCGAGGCCGTCTTTCCAAACCATGGGAGGCGGCATAAAGGCGAACAACATGCGCGCTGTTCTCGTCGCTCGCATCGTCCGGCCGCTAGCTGCGGTTCTATTTCTGGTTGGGTTTCTACAGGCCCGTTATCTGAACGATACGGAAAGAAACCAACGTGCGGTCTTTCGGGGTCGGTGTAGTAAACGTCGGCCACTTTACGACGGTGGATAGATTGCTTGGGACTAATGCGACGTTCAAGAAGTTGTCATATGTGTTCCAGGTATGTGAGCATATCCTTTCTGCGCGACTGCTTACGCACAATCATTCCAGTGACGAGCTATTTGCTTCCTCTATGTCTTCATTTTCGCCACCTCATCCCATGCTCGTCTTCATCGCCAACAAGCCACATTTCATTCGAGTTTAGTATGATGATTGCCTTCCTTCTGTTCCAAAACAAAAAGACGTTCGGGGCTCCGATACACATCTGTGGCTGGACGAGCTTTCAGGATGTTCAAAACGACTTGGACCATATGGCAACAACTCTGAGCACTGACACAGAAGCAGCTTGCTTCAACATTTTCGGACGTTTACTGCAGTTCGTAGGCGAGTTGTAGACGAGTCTCAGCGCAGAGGATTACAGCGAGTCTAGGAAAATGCGACAAGTCCCTCCGCACGTTACGCCCTTTCCCTCGCACATCGTCAAATTGCACGCTTCCTATATCTACTCGTCGCGATGTAGGCCTTCCTCTACATCCTTTTCTCGTGTACGTTTTAAATTTTAATTCTATGTGTACCATTTTCGAGACCATTGAGTTGAGTTTAACAGCTAGCTTACGGCTTGCGCTAGGATCTCACATGGCTGTAAGTTTTTAGCCCGTTATGTAAGTCTCTACCAAGCAAGTACGTGTCCAAATCGTATTCAAATGTTGGCTTTTACTACGGCGCTCCTTTCAGATCACATATATTTGATATGCCAGAAAGAAAAAATGGTTGTTGCAATTGTAGCTCCCTGGGATGTGGAACGTTTATCCGTTGAGGTACATGTCCACGTACTCAGCGTGCACAGGAGGAACAAGAGTGGCATAGCCCAACTTTCTGTCCTTCACGATGTCCAACTTGGAAAGCAAAACGCCGCAGCGAGGGCCTTCTACGAGCTCACCTAGTCTACTTCAACATTGGCGCCTTCTCGCCACGCGTCCCGGTCCCTGGAGAACGAACTGAATACCAACTTGGATGACGACGTGGTAACATACCGATAAAGCGTGCCGTTCTGGACATAGACACGCAGGACCGGTACTGCTGTGCGCGCGCATCTTGGATGGCTCTAGCGTATCACACACGAATGCGCCGCAAGACGAGTAGTAATATAAATAGCTTGCCACTGTCCGCGCTCTGGCTCTGCACGACGCTGTCCCGCCAATTCTCCTCCACCTCGATGGTAATAGTGGCGTGAGAAGAGTCGTTTATGGCGATCGTGATTCCTTACCGAGTTCTGACGACCTGCTTCCTCCCGCTCGGCCATCCTAACTTGCGCCTCTCTCGTCTTCTTGGGTGTACCCGCTGAAGAGGACGTGAGCGGACTTCCTCATTGCCGTGTAAAGTGGAACATCCTCTTGAAGCTGCTCTCTCTTCCTCCCTTGAGGCGTAGACGACATCGATGACGACGGGAGGGTAGGAGCTGACTATCCCGTAGGTAATCCGCCACTCAATGCCATCCCCCCGTCTCATATGTGTCCATCGTAGCACTCAAGGTGTCCCCACAACGATCCGCTCTTGAAATCCCCCCACCTTTCAGTTCTGCACCCGCTCACCCAAGAGTTGACACGTCTTCTCGATGGCCTGACTCCAATGCCTATTCATTGAAACAAACTGACGCTTTGGAAACAAGTCTTCAAGTAAGTTGAGTACCTTCAGCAGCGTAACCTAATTGTTGCCCTCTGAATGGTCCCATAGCACGGAGATAAAAATTGATTATATTGCCGCATGCGGAGTAACGCAGATGCTTACCCACTACGACATACGACCACATCAAGGTGAGCTATACGATGAATACAGCCACCCATTCATGACGACGACCGTGCGACTATCTCAGAGGAGCAGGCGTCACCAACCAAGATAACGGCGGGGCTAACTATCTCCTTCGGTTTCTGTCACTTGATTTGCTTTCCTTCGCCGCTTCTTCAACAGCTTCAACCCGTATCCTCTTCCGCTTTACTTGATCTCTTGTCGTGTTCGCGCTCCTTACCTTCACCATTCCCGTTCGTCATCTTGGATCCCGGACCTGTAGGAGCGCATCGCAGAGACGAAATGATGTAGGAGAAGTGGTAAGAGTGCAGACTCGAAAATGATGGGATGGATAGATAGCGGGTGGAGTGGCGGGAACTCAGGAGGGAATAGATGAGGTGTAGCCTGGCCGCTGGTGCGGCGAAGGTTCTCCCTTATGCGCCTTCCGCAAGAGATCGGCTTCTCATACGTCGTCTTTCGTGTGTCCTCTTGCAGCCTGGGTTCGAATGCACAAGCCGGCCTCTGAATTCTCCTCCTTTGCAATATTCACCTCACTATCAGTGTCTAACGAGCATGTCTCGCCAATCGGCTAGCCTACTCACTGGACTGTTAAATCATGATTTGATTTTGGCATTTCATTAAGCACCTTTGTGTTTAGCAATTGTAACTGGACCTTCCTACATGATGGGCTTTCATATCAGTTTAGTCTAACGGCTGATTGGATAGTGCTGGCCTGACTTCGAGACCTCTTTTTACAGATGCTCGGGCATGTTGAATTTGCCATTACTAGGACTAGGTCTTGCTAAACACATCAAGCAAGAAAAATGTCAGTTCTAAAAGGATACGGGTGTGGTATTTTATTGCAGCCACTTATCTGTTGAGACATGTGTCTACATCCTGACAGTGGTTGTGTACCTCTCTACTGGAACTATTCAACTCAAACGGTACCACCAGGTAAATTTTTTCTCAGCTTGCCGGTGATTCTCCGCTGTCGAGTAGTACTCGCATCCAAGATTACGGATGATGGGCATTGTGGAATC
The DNA here is from genome assembly GCA_003314085.1 of Hymenopellis raphanipes. Taxonomy (NCBI): domain Eukaryota; kingdom Fungi; phylum Basidiomycota; class Agaricomycetes; order Agaricales; family Physalacriaceae; genus Hymenopellis; species Hymenopellis raphanipes. The sequence goes on from QLPD01000232.1 coordinate 18,952, forward strand.
ATTATCGCCGCCAAAAAAGAATTTCACAACAATCCATCGAATACACTAGTTCGGACACACTGCATGAAGGCCTCAGATTTTTCAGTGAAAATTGTGATAAAAAAACTTACAGATTTTTAACTAGTTTTTTGAGCTAAAAACTACATAAATATATTTAAGACATTTTTACTTATATTGAATATTTCTTAAGATATTTTTAGGAAATTTTGACTTAGCTTAAAATTGCTTAAAATAATTTAAAATAAATTTTAATAAATTTTGGCTGAAAAAACTAGTTAAAAATCTGTAGGTTTTTTTACCACAATTTTTACTAAAAAATCTGAGGTCTTCATGCAGTGACACTTATCGACTGAGATATGTGGCCACGTCAAGTACAGTTTGAAGGGCATGATCTCGAAATGGCGCATCTGCCGGATATCGACCTGGGGACATCCTTTTTGTGATCTCTTCTGTGTTTCCGTTTGCTGTTCTCCAGGCCGGTCGGTGGTAAGAAAGACAATCGAGGATGCGGGAGCCCAGCAGCTGTGAAAGGAGGTTGATGAGAGGTAAATATCAAGTATAACTGCTATGGGTCTTGAGGCCAGCCCTTTTTAAAAGTTGAAACAGCCCATGTACATACTTAATCCACAAACCAAAGAAAAAAGGCGATTATCAGGGGCAGCCCGGCATTGGATTTGGACGATTTGCCGCTGAGACACGCGTCCATGGTCAAGATGTGGGCACCTTCAAGAAACAGAGTCATGGGTTACTTCAACAACTGTTAGGATTGTCAAAGGCAAACAAAGCTTTCTGAGGCTTGCTTCATTGATTACATGTACATCCTGAGGACGATTTCACCAGGCTGACGATAGGCAAGAGAATCGAACGTTAGCGGACAATGTAAAGCTGGCGCGGGACAAAACGGAAGAGAAGTCTCCAATCTGATGAGCCTGTCGGACGAGGTAGCCAAAGAGCCGACCGCCACACGCGGCGGCCGCGATATGATTGATGTTCGTAAAAGTGCTAATGGATGATCCGGAAGATGATATCAATCATGGTTGGGTTGCGTTTTGTTGAAAAGTAGCGCCTGTAGAAGGACGGGGTTCTTCCTGATGTAAATCTGGAAGGTATTTGATGCCCAACGTCCGGCGGCCTGGATGAGGTGAGGCGCGCATCCGTCCTCGGCCATCGCTGTCGCACCTCCCGCTCTCATCGATTGACCCGCGAATTGCGAGTCAGGTTCAAGACGTCGAAGACGTTTCATGAACCAAGCTCGCGTTGGGATCTCGTTCTTCGCTGTGACCCAGAGGAATGGGTTCAAGCGCGAGATCTTGTCGCGTGAATCGATGTAGCGTTGGAAGACGGGTGCCGGATTGAAGTCGCCACGACGGATGATGCGTATCTTGTTCCCCTCGAAGAACCGGTCCGCCTTGTGATACGGTAGGTCGAAACCATACCCGTCGACGAACCAAGTTACCGTTGAACGGCAAGAACATTTGCGCAAGTCGCGGATGGCGACGTTGTCCGGTATCAACATCTCGCCCAGTCGGAGCAAAGCCATGAAACTGGTCGTCAGCATGGCGGCGAAAAGCAGGCTGTCGTGGGAAGCGTTGTCGCGGAGGTTGTTGATGGTGGAGAAAATATGTGTGCGCGCTAAGGGAAGTTTCCGCAAGATCGGAGTGCCATATCTCTTCATACAACCCGCCAATGAGCGTGCCACCAAAATCGATTTTCAATGTACAGTCACCTCAGGGAAGTAAGGTTCGAGTTTATTGCAGATCCCGGTCAAGTAGGTGGCGACGGAGTGTGGCTTGATTTTGGTGCACATATACACGACGTAGAAAGAGAGTGTGTCGGGTGTCGGTTCAACGGGGAAATGATGCAGTGTGCAGAAGTTCAGATAGGAATTCAGGTGGGAGTCGTAAGTTGCGCTGGTCGACACGTCGATTGCAAGACCTAGCGCGATGGCCCTCTCATGGAGAAGCCGTTCGCGGGACCAAGGTTCCCTATGCGGTTGCCTCGGCGTCCGCAGCTGCACAATCTTCATTTTTCTGCTGCCCCCAGCGTCAGTCGAGGGGGTTTGAAGATGTCGACGTGTAAGTCCGGCACAATGGATTTCGCGACGTCGAGATTGTCGCGGGATAGAGCATCGGCCACGGTGTTCAGTTCGCCGCTGACGTGGATGACGCGTAAATTGATGTTGGAACAGATGCGGATGTCCACAGCTGCTTTGAGGATGGGATTATAATCAGGCAGCGCACGAAGAGTGTCGAAGATATTGACTGTATTGGTGTTGTTAGTGAAAATTGTCAATCGAGCAGGAGACTTAGGCGTGGCGAAAAATGCTAAACTCGACCGCTCATACCACTCAAGCGCGGCGAGAACACAAAGTGCCTCCCAAAAGAAGATTTTGTCTCGCATCGCGTCGCCCGCGACTGAGCAGGTGAAACCGAGATCCATCTCCGGTACCCAGAAACCCATGCCCGTCAAAGACGCGTCGCAGAAAATGACCATGTTTGCCTCTGTAAAGGGATTCCAGTCAAGATTGGCGAAGAAGAACATGCCAGACAAAGCCTCAACATGTCCTTCAAACCATGCCAAGTCTTGAGTAATCGCCTTGTTGAGGTAGATGGGAGCATGTGCATGGTCCTTTCCAGACATCTTGGCATATATGTTGCACAAGGCGGGTTTGAGCAATGGATAGACGTTCAGCGACCAGTTCATCCAACCGGTCAACTGCTCGAAGTCGTGAAGTGTTTGACGGCGACGGGGAACGTTTGCAAACTCGTGGACGTGACGGATGAGATCAGATTTAGATTCTTCTGGAAGTGTTGCCGTCATCTCGTTCGGATCAACGAGGAAGCCGATGATGATGAGGACTTCACCCCAAACTTGCTTCTTTGCCTTGTGGGGAATGCCGAGCCAATCCCACAGTCGAAGAAGTCGGACTTGATCCGTTGGATAGTATTGCTGGTACGGGTCGTACCAAGTCATGTCGCCGACCAAGCCTACGCTGTAGCAGTCGTCAACATAACAGCAAAGGAAGACCATGTTCAGAACACATATCGCTATCCATACAACAAGTCCCATCACGGACGCTCACGCTCTCGGAGAAGCACGACTTCCGAAACAGGCACGCCAGTCAACGTAACGCAACCATGCGGTCTTGTCCGTCTTGCTTCCTCCCACCATGGATGTCACGACTTGCTTCAACTGCCACAGTGGATGGACGGGTATTGTACGGAACGCGCCCATGACGTCCGCCTTCCAAAGGAGTAGCCTCTCGCCAGGATGCATGCTGGAAAACATCAACAGCATCGGGATGAAGACAAGAAGAGAATCCAAACGTGCGCCCTTCGTTTGAGTTCTGTCTACCATGTTGTTTTGACAATACTCTCCTGCAGATTGGTTCGCGACGAGGCGGAGATCGACTGAGTGTGGTTTGAGCACAGCGATGTTGGGCATACTGTACATGCTGGGAAGTAGGTCTGGGCCGAACGCTGGTGAGTGTTGTCCTTTGTCTACTTCCTCTATGCACTGTGCCGCAATGAACTGACTCTCTTCAGTCGATGAGATCTTCGCCTACGCATTGTCCCACGTTTCTGGAAAGTCGCCCGATGGATTTGTGTCGGCCCAAGGCCATAATCCGATTTTCAACGTTCGGACAACGGAGGCCACGAACACGCGATTCGGATGGATGGCTAGAGCGCTAGCAAAACGTTCTATATTGATCGGGGTGGAAACGTGGAAAAGGTGAGGATTGTCATAGATAGTTTTCATAGCTACATGGTTGTACTCTTTTGCAGGCGGGTGTGGAAGAGGTTCGTCAACCTCCGTGAACCACGCCGTGCGACTACCCTGCGGGGCAACGCTCCTCCATCCGAAACCCCTCAGATAGCGTGGTAGGAAGGATCCGATACCACTGGTTTTTTCAACCTCCACTCGACTCTCTCCAACATCCTCTACCTCCTCATCCTCCTCTCCTCTGCCTACAAAGTGACGCGCCACATGCCACAGGCTCGCCATGAAGGAAGAGCCGGTCGAGGACTCAGCTGCTTTTCGGTTTACACGAGGTGGCGACGTGGGGTCCTTCGCAGATGCTGCAGACATGGCGTCTGGAACAAGCGCTGCGGAAGCACTTACCCTCATTCCAGTTGTTGCAGATCTCTCGCTCTCGCTTCTTTGCCAACTTGGATCTCTTTGTGATTCCACCGGTGCCTTCAATGTCATTGTAGCGAACGCCGTCTCTGTCGAGGAAGGCGCCCTTGAGCTTGGTGATCTCGGGGGCATCGAACTGGTTAAAGAGGATGGCTGGGTTGGACCCGATGACTTTGCGGGCAGCAATGTCATATGCGATAACTCGGGGCCAGGAGTCTTCGACCTTTTGGGTGAAAAGGTTGTCGATATGCTCTCGCCAGACTCGGAGTTCGTTCGTCCGGTAAGGGAAGATTGTCTCGACTGCCTTGACATACTTATCAAAGCATCTAAATCAGACGATTGGCGAGTTAACTGTCTTCTTCTCCGTGCTTCGTCCCAAGGCTTTGTGAAGTGCCGACTCGACCGTGCTGACTGGAGTGGGGTCGATGTCGAGTTTGGTGGAGAAGAAGAAAGCATTGATCTCGTCGAAGTCGACGACTTTGTCGAGGAGGACTTTTGTCCAGAGAGCTTCTGGGAAGACGGGGGCGAGTCCTGTGTGCAAAAGACTGCGCAGAGTGTACTTGACGTCGCGTCTGTGATTATCGACGGCGTCGCGGATTTTCTTGTGCTTGGCGGAGAGAACGACTTCTTGGACGACGGCGGCGGCAGCCCATCCAAAGAGATTATCGTCTGGTGTGTTGCCGTTGTTGGATTCGCGAGCATGGTGGTGTTTGAGAGCGGGTTTAGATTTGGGTTTGTCGTCCTCCCCGCTCTCATAGTCCGAGATTGAATTGTTGGAGTCGGGAGTCTCTTCCCGTTTGCGTTTGTTTCCGGGTTTGACTCGCTTCTCATGGTTGTCGCCATCTCCAACCCTTTCGTCGTCGATGGTTTCTTCCTCTTCCCCGGCAGACACATCAACGTCATCAGCTCGTCTACCCAACTCTTTCCCTCGCTGCTTGGCTCGCTCGAGGCGTCTAGCGTCACTCTCGAGTTGCTCAAACCAGGGCTTGAGCTCGTTGCGTCCGCTGAAGTCGTATAGCCCGGCTTCCGAGACGCCGCCGATGTAGGCGACAATCGTGGTCTGAACGTCAATCTTGGACGCCCGGCCCGCACGGTATTGCCCGACGATGGATTCGAGTGTCTTGCGGACAGCGCTGGCGTAGTCCTCCTCTGAGAGGTCCGTGTCAGGGACGTCAGGGATAGAACAGTCTCCGGTTTTTCGCTTTTTGGCGCTTTCGGCATTTCCGGGCATATTCGTGTGAGTCGGTAGATGGAAATATATTTCGTACACGACGCGAATACAATACTGGCGTGAAACAGTAAGAGACTGAGCGTAAGAGCATAAATACAAGAACGCACCTGGCGGGGCACAGTAAGAGCTGAGGGATGTCTCGTATCCCCGGCTGCATACATAAGCTGCCTGCCAGGTATGGACATAAATGATCGACCTGCAAAAAAGATGTGGCGCTGAAAGCTGTCCACGTCAAAGTCTCGCCGTAAGCGAGGGTAAACGTCCCGGAGGCAGAAGAGTCTCACCTGGTTTGTTTTGCGACCCGACGGGTAACAAACCAGAAGTACAGCATTTTAGATCTGAAGGATGTGTAACGAGTACTGTAGTGAGGATGCTGTGATTAATCTCGATTTATGATCGCGGCGCGCTTAGCAGCTCTGATACGCGTCCACGGCCTCAACGGGTATTCGTCTGCCATGGAGTGAGGCTCGAACTCGAAATGAACGCAAATCTCGGGCTCACTTCAAGAGGCGGCAGCGGAGTTAACCCTGAACATACAGCCGACCAAGGTAGGTAGGTAGGTGGACCGAAACAGGATGAAAATCCACATTTTGATTGCATTTTGAGGGTAGGGGTTGCCATTGTTGCCCGATTTGGGCACCTCATCGTCTCGATCAGGCAACTGTTCTTCGCTTTGACCACCACCTCACCACCAGTTCACCGCCATTGTCGCCACTAGTCCACTGTTTGCCATGCACTACTTACATATATTTATTAATGGAGGTTTTGCTTACTCTTTTGTGTTCCTTCCTTCCAATTGTATCAAATCTTAGCAATACCATTAAGTCCTCAACTGGGACCAGGCCCCTGTAACAAGCCCGAAACAAAATGCGCAACAATGGTCACCTCGGGAAAAATTTCTATATTTGGGAGGTAGGGTAGGTACTTCGCCTGCAAAATCGAGAAAATTCTACATTTATTTTGAGGGTAGGGTAGGTAGGGTAGCCAAAAGGACCTACATTTCTGTTTACCGGCATGGTGTCAGTCATTTTTTATGCTGCCGCCTCTTGGCTCACTTACAACATATTTCGCCTTGTCTGCATCCAGGTCTCCCTTTGAGTTCACCTTACCCTGTATAGGCTAGGTCCATCCTAAGGAATACGATGAATAGCTGACACTCAGTTGTATTTAAGAAAAAACGGCACTCACATCATATCTTTCCTCCACCTCGCCGGGTGATAAGATCCGTGGGGTAGAACAGTTCGATAACCTCAAGACGTCATCCTCAAGGTGGCATCCCTAAGAGCTGGCTCAAACCGTTTCCGTGGATACCCAGCACAACAGTCGTCTTCGCCGCCTACGCCATCTGGACAACCTTGAACTGTCTCGGACCGTTAGCTTCTTGTCCCCCCCTAGGACAGACTCTGCATCTCTCAGACCTGCAGCGTTCATACCAGACAGCCCATCCACACGGATGTCGCCTGTACGCCTTGTTCTTTCGCACTACATGCACCCGGAGAGTAGGATTAAACGAGTCGTGTGATTCGGCCGTGACTGTAAGTAACGACCACTTTCGTCCGAGGAGCGATTCCCGAAAAAACTGGGCACATTGCGGCGCCAACACAACGTCCTCTCTCATCATCTTCTCGTCTGCCTTAGGCGAATATCTGACGTCTATTCCCTGGCCCATCTCCTCCTCTTGAAAGAGCCTCTCCCTACCCAGGTCCTCCTTAAGACACAAGGAGCTCTTGCTCGGGAGCAACTCTCCCCAGCGCTTGTCCATAGTCTTCAGGACTCGGAGCATCTTCGTCACTGTGCCGTCCTCCTCGCTCGCCTCCTCCCCTTCGTACTGGGTGATAGGAGTGAGTGCATCTTCGGCGGGTAGTGTTCCCTGAAATGGTTAGGTAAATCTATGCTCGAGGAATTGAGCCCAGTTTCAAATTAACGAACGATTGACTTACGAATCGTATTCCGATCCAGTTTCTTCGTGCAGCGTCATGAATGATATCTGTGACCAATGATTACTAGGTTGACACGGCTTGAATAAATTGGAACATACCGTTATCCAACATGATGGCCTGAGCGACGCTTGAGCCTTCAGTCGGCGCGTAGCTAAACTCCGGCACAAAGGAAAGCTTCTTTTGAAGATGATATTGACTGTAAAGATATCAATATCAATCGGATATATGTAAAGTATCACTTACGGGGCAGCGCCGCGCTACATCAGTGAGTCCTCCTTTGTGCGTGCGTCGTTGCTTGCAATCCGGCATCCTTCTCCGCCTGGATGGTGAAAGAAAGGAGCGCGCGTATTGAATCCGGAGTCGCCGCACAAGCCATGTGTGGATATGATGCAATAGATATCGGAATGGGCGTAGCTGCGGACAAGGAGTGGATTTCAAAGAATGGAGGTTGGGATGTTGGCAGCGTCCACAACAAGAACTGAGAAGAGCATGATGCGGGCACGGAGAAGGTTCGCTTGCAAGCACCACGTTTTCTTCGATCTTGCCAGCTTGTTTTCTCTTTCAACATCACACGTCCTCCTCGGCCATCCTAAATGTGCGAGCGCGCGCCTCTCGAGCATATTCGCGAGGTGCTGAACTTCCTCTTTGCAAATGACGCGGGGACATATTCTTGTCCGTAGCCACTCGCGCGCAGCTCTCTCCTCCTTGAGGCGTATGCGCCGTGATTATGATGGACGGCATTCGTAGACGTATATCAAGACCACCTCCCAGGGCGGAGCGATCCTCTATTATGCTAGCCGAGACTGCAGCGCTTCCGTTCACGACTTGGCGAAGTCCACGCTTGGATGATGCACACTAGGAGTCTCGACGTAACGCAGTCGTCGTACCAGGGTCTCGGCCATGGAAGGGTGGCTATGGTATCTGGTGAAAGCTAGCAGACAATCGCACAATCTGGGAGGATGACATGTTCTGCAAATGATGTGAGTCCTGGATAAGGCTACGAGTGAGGAGGCGCCTTGCCTCGGTAGTATCTTGAACGCGACAAAAGGTCGATAACTAGTCGTTGAGCGCAGGGCCATTGGCATTGATGGTCGTGGTACCGGCAAGAAGGCGATCGCTTTGGAACCCGTTTCGGTTACCTTCAACCTGCCTTCAACGTCCATGTTCTCTGCCTGTCGGCAATGGCGGACGCTTCTCTCATCACTCGCTAATACGACCCAACATGCGCCGTCACCTTCATACATACCAACGGGATACAACAACGACGACATTATCAAGGGCAACCGCAATCTCATGGAATCGATTCAGATGCGGCCCAGATCCAATTCTTCTGCTGGATTTATCGTCTTGTCGTCGCCAAGCCATGAACGACTCTCAGTCTTGCGAACTTCATGCAGGCGGATATTATATCCTCTGGTCTGGTCGCTCGCATCGCGCGCCAACCGGAAAGTGCAGTTCCATTTCATGACGGATATCATGAAAGACTTAGACATGCGGTCTTTAGCCGTTTTCTGGCTGACCGTCTTGGTGTTATAGTCCCTCGGTTATGATGGCGAGTGGGATTCCCAGTGGTAACACGGTGTTCATAAGGTTAGCGGACGCGTTAAGGGTACGTACACATATCTATTTTCTTCTTCACTGGTACTTACCGTTACTCATTGAAGTTGATCTCGGCCAGTAACAAGCAAATACCACTGGATGAGTCAAGCTTGGACACCGAACTCTCTACATCTCTCATCTCAGGCGACATTATCGCCTCATGTTTCGTTTTCGAGGCCTTGACCGGCGAGCTTGGACCGCACAGGGTGAGATGATCGCCAAAATGGCACCATGGCACGCCTCTCGCATCTTTTCAACGCGACCTCTTCAGGCGACGCCTATTCGCAGACCGTTACCTTCTCGACCTTCTTGGGCAGACGCCGAGTGCCTAATTGAATGCTGTCGCGAAAATCACCATCAATCCCGCACTGGAAGACACATCCTACTCTGCATCGACCATCCGATATCGCCTGTTGAGCTTGATCGTGATTCTCGATGGTTCGGTGGTCGTGTAAGTGCTTCGTCTCTTGTCGTAAATTTCAGGCCTGACGTTGCTCAGAGACCGCGCCATGCTGCAACTCTGTGATCTACAGAATGCGCTGAAAGCCGGCAAGCAATATACCGAGTAGAGCATGACATCCACGGCCCGAGCCTTTTCCAATCTTGGAGAGTCGTTATCCGCAACGATCGGCTCACTCTAGGTATGTTGCGAAACATGGATCTGGTGATAGGGGGAGCTTACAATGTCTTTTTAGCGCTTTTCTTGACGTATAGCTTTTAACGTAGGCTTCGATGTTGTACCGCAATGAAGCCAGTACATAAGTTGTATCGATACCTTGGCTAAATATAGCTTATCAAGGATCGTCTTCCTGCCCTAATCCTCTCACATCTCGGAAGGTTAGTACACCGTACAGCCGCATGCGCCTTTTCGACCATCAACCCGACATTGGAACGCGACTCGACTTGACGGACAACTATGGGAAGAGAGTCGACTGTCTGTTGACACTTGAACTGGCACCATTACGCGAGTCAGTTCTCGACTGGCGCAAAGCTACCAAGGCTAAAACTATTCCGTCACAAGTCATGGTAGCAACTTACCGAGTGAGGTATGTGTCCACATCCTTCTCGCGTTCAATTGCGTCGCAAGCAGACCGTCTTTTCTTTCGACATAGCCTGCCCGGTCATGGAATCAAAAGAAGATATGGAGAGGCAGCATACCCTCTAGCCTTTCAAGCTAGCGGAATCGGCGTTGCAGCTACTGATTGGGCATTTTCCCGAGAAAAATATGCGACACGCTGTATGTACACACTTACCGACTACGACACACATGCTCATCGTTTAGGGTCCTCGCATGATGCGAACAGGCTCAGCATGGCCACATGTGCTCTTGCTCTCTTTCGACCATGAACCTGACGTTTGAACGCGATTCCTGGACTTGACGGATGACCGCGGAAGAGATTTGACTCCCCTGGTGAGAGTTGAATTCACACCATGATGTGAGTTGACTGAAGTGACAGCTATTAAGGTAAAAAAAATCACAGACAGTGTAAGTAGTAACTTACCGACTAAGGTATGTGTCTACGTTAACCCCACGTACAATTGAGTCGCAAGCAGTTCATTAACCTTCTGTTCTGTAGTACCCCGCTTGAAGAGCAGTCGTCTTTGCCGAATGCGGCGTTACCACTGACAACCACTACTTCGATGTGATAGTTGGACGAAGAAAAACCTCAAGGATGGTGCGCTTTTCGCCATGATACGTGTCTTCTCGATTGATTTATCCCGCAGCACAGCCTTCACCGTCCGTCCTTCCTGCCATCAGCAGAACCAAGATGGACACGCGGACAGTTGTTTCTGCTGTATTGGACCTTTTCTCGGGCTAGCAATTCCCAGTGTGGACCGGATCAGGAGGCTGTACCCAAAAATTTGACCTTGCAGAGGGAAGATTCATATTGCAGGCGCCTTCCAACTGCGAGACGCGTCTGCATCTTTTCTGACGAGTTGACCTGTTGGAAGCTACATACGGACAGTGGGAGCGGGGTCCGCATCCGAGTTCTCCGAGTTCTTTACTGTATGTCGCTACTTCAATTCAAGTCATACCTTTACCCTCAGTCTGTTTTTGTGCCAGTTCTAAAAACTCCATCGCGTACGACATACTATGGACATTTATCCCCTGAGACACGCATCCACGGCGAATTCGGAAGAGACATGGCCAATACTACTTGCTCGGGTTGTAGTTTCGTACCCGAACGAACG
>QLPD01000236.1:0-24587 GCA_003314085.1 Hymenopellis raphanipes
TTCTAGGTGGGTTTCTTGAGAGAGGGTTCAAGCGAAGATGAGTGGGATGTAGAGTAAAATTCAAAGGGTTGTTGTACATACAAGAAGAACAGTGCTATTTAACTAGTCCGACGCACTGCCCTCGCGAGTAAGTACGAGTCATAGAAAGTCCAAAATAAGTAGTCCGCGACGTGTCGTTGTCGTGTCCATAAACGAGCGGGGATTGTACCAAAAACGTGTTCAACGTGTCCATAGGATCAGTGGCGATGCGTGAAGATAAGATAGGATGTCACCAAAAATCACGCGCCCGCTACACTTTCACTCGCTCCACCCTCTCTCCCTCCTAGATATATACGCTACTATAGCCAGGAACAGCACTGTAAGTGACTTTTTTTAGCTCTTCGTTTTAGTGGTTGCTCAAACAATAATTAGACGCTTCACCCTCAAAGCGCCAAATCTAGTAGACGTGCGTTGACCGTCAATATGAGGGAGCAGAAACCTTGTCTGGAACTTTGAGGTCTAGCTTACTTGGATGGAGATGGTGAAGCACGTCATTTCTAACGGGCGAACTCGGTCCTTATGGTAGAGACTTTTGAGACTGCTGAGAGCTCCGATAACGTCTACATTCCGCTACTCGCCGCTCTTACGCCAGATCGATGTCGCTTGTTCTCTGCGGGTACCTGCAGGTGAGGAAGAAGCAGATTAGTCGTCAGAGGGTTGTACACATCGACTGCTGAAGTGGAGCCGTTCATGGGCCTGTCAACCTGCTTCCCGAATCCTTGTTTTGTTTCCCCGGTGAGAACTTGACAACTGCTCAAAACCGCCATCGACCAAACTGATGCGCCATTTTCAGTAGGGCGGTCCATTACCTATTTGGTCGGCGTTGAAAGTTTACTACTGAACAATGAGTCGCTCTGTTTGGCGCAATTTGGTACCTTCAATCCCGACAAGAGCGGCTCTGTTTGTTTTGATTTGGTGCATTCTATAAGAGCGGGATCACACTCTCGTGACCGTTATCATCTTTCTTACTTCTACCAACTTCAAGCGTCTACGTCTTGTACGTCTCCTGTATCTCAATGCATTTCTGACTGACAAGGAGACACAATTAGCTACTACAATGTTATCGAAGGCGACTTCCGACAATCAGCTCTCCAGCACGCCAACCGCGCTGGCGGCATCCCGCATCGTCGCCAGCAGACATGCTTCACTCGATGACACTGTCTGTACATCCAAAGATGTGCAACAAGCCTTGTCGTTTGCGAAATCCCTCCCCATGGACCTCTCCCGCCTCCTTCGCACGAACGATTCGCCTTCGACCCAGGATGCCCTCATCGTCTCAGAGTGGACTCGTCTTCTGGACCACTTGATAGTACAATCAGATGCCGCGATAGCTGGTTCATCCCTCATCTCCTCGACAGCCCTGTGTGCAGCCATCGACATGCAAAAGACACAGCGTGCAGACTTGCAGAGCCTTCGAGAGCGAGTCCAGTCCGTAATTTCGGCTGTGCGTCAATTACCCCCAGAGATGTGGCAGCAGATCTTCCTCTTCGTCAATGACTCCGATGAGGGGGTGTTTATTTTCCATAAGCAGGATCTCGTCTACAGAATCGGCCAGGTGTGCCGAAAGTGGCGCCGTATATCCCAGCAGTGTCCACGACTATGGTCTCGGTTTTACGTTGACGGAACACAAGTTGCGAATCTGGCGCATGGTGTGTCCCACCTCCGCACGGTGCTGGAGCGGTCTTGCAGTGTTCCTCTTGATTTCAGCTTCAGATGCGGCTTCCCAGATGGCGATGAGGTCTTTACGCAGCTTTTTTCCCTGGTGATGCAGTACTCGTTGCGGTGGCGATCCGCCGAGTTCTGTATCATGACTTTCCCGGAGGCGCTGCTACTCGGGCAGGTCCGTGGGCGTATTCCTCGGCTGCAGTCCGTGAGGCTCGAGTTGGACTTGGCGCGTGACGAATCTGAGCGCAGAGACATGGTGTCGGCGTTTGAGATCGCGCCCGAGCTCTCACACGTGGACTTGTACGGTATCCCGCTTGGCCAGGTGCTGTTGGATCCTCGTGCGAAGCAGAACCTCGAATATCTTGCAGTCAACCATTCCGCTGATGCAGATTTGATGTTTTACCGTCGCACTCCTACCTTGTCTGATGTCCTTCGTGCATACCCCAAGCTGAGGAATCTGACTCACCGTCGCCGTTCGGCCTTTGAGGATTCCATTTGGCACGTACCTCCTCCGCCCAATACTCCGCGCACTGTGTACGCCGATATCACGTCTCTTTCAGTCGCCGATGGTGACTCCATCAATGATATTTCGCTCCCAAATCTCACCGATTTGGATGCTGGTCTATATGCTCGTAGTGATATTTTCATCCCGTATTTATTCCCCTGCGTTGTCAGCCTCCTGCATCACTCGCGCTGCCGCCTTACCGCTCTTCATCTACGCTTTGCGGAATGGGACGACGACTCGATGGGTGTGCTGTTGTCCCTGGTCCCGGATCTAGAGACGCTATCGGTCTCATCGGTCCAGCTGCTTCGGACAGATGATATGATGTCTGTGTTGACGCGCTTCCTGGGAGAGCAAAGTGAAGAGGACAGCCTGAGGCCGAAGTACGCACCTCGGTTGAGGAGGCTGTATATCGACTTGTCGGGTAAGTTGCTTCCGAGGTGGACGTTCATTAGCGGGGTGTTTTTGGATATGGTCGCTATGCGTGAGGAGTATGGTGCGCTGGAGGTTGTGGAGCTACAAGGGAAGTGTAAGCACTCCGAGGTGTTGCCTCATTTGTGCGCTGATGACTTGAAACGGTGGAAGGATATGTGTGGGAGGGGTTTGATTGAGACCGAGCTTATGCGTTCCTGGTGATTACGCATGGGTGTATGGGCCTGGTAGGTTCCCGTCGCATTCATGTTTCGATGATTGGGAGCGGTGGAACGATATGATAAAAGGATGCGCGTGTATCGGAGTACTTATTGATATGGAGGTCTGTTATCGATGTATAGTATGATTGGAGTGTATTGTTTATATATCCTTGTTTGAGCAGCCAATTTAAGAAGCATGCATCATTCTTTAGTTGTATTGTATCAACAAACTTGGATTTTATGTACTTACTGTCTTCGAGTTATTGACTATGAATAATGAACTACGGCTCAGTTATTCTTCAAACGTGTATTGGCTTTAAGATTGTACGCCACAACGCGTCACGCTTACACGTCTCACGTGCCAGTGCCGCAATCTAACAAAGCCAAATTCAAGGCTTCTTCTTCGACCACGAAGGCTCTATTCTCCGCTCCTGCTAGGTGCTACCGTCGCGTATCAACCTTCTGCACAAGCTAGTAGAGAATCATGGTCAGAATTTCCTCCTCATTGTAAGCGACGATTTACTTATGCCCAGTTGCAGTGCGCGATGAATACGTGTCCCGATACGCCCCGAGAAAGACCAAATGCTCTGCCTGCTGCTATAGTAAACGTGCTTTTATCCAACGAGCCCCCATCCGATGCCGATATTCCTACTTTGAATAAACTCGACGCTCTGATCTCCATGCACCTCACGCGTCTCGACGACGAAATCGCCTCGCTGCTCTCATCCGAGAAGACTGTTACGCTCGAACAATTGAAGAAGGACCGCACCTTGTTGCAGGATCGTTCGCGGCAGGTTTTAGGTGCACTTTCTGCTATCCGAAGGTTTCCTAAGGAGATACTGCAACAAGTCTTTCTCAAGCTCATTCCCGATACTGGCTTTGAGGTTCTCGATCCTTTGCAAGGTCCTTGGGCTGTTAGCCGTGTCTGTTCCAGCTGGCGCTCCGCGTCACGACACTCGCGTCTTTGGACGGCCTTGCGAATCACGTCCGACGGATGCAGTTGTAGGGTGAGTGGTGGTCCGGTCCACCGCTGTGACCCATTTTCTACATCCAAAAAACCTACTGGACTTCTCCGAGCTGCTCTGCGTTATAGTGGATCCCGCAAGTTGGATTTTCATGTCGAGTTCCGGTACCAGGGCTTTGGGAGAGATGTAAACTGGACGCTCAACCTGTTGGATGACCTGATGCTTCACTCAGAACGCTGGGCCCACGTGTCGTTTGTGCTTCCCAGCAGAGTGGGACTGTATTTGAGAGGCGTACGAGGAAAGGTGTCGCAGCTCAAGCGTTTGTCGTTTGTCGGCTGCGACCCATCTTGTTTCTGGGAAGATTATGGCGAGGACGACCTTCCCGTGATTCGTGCGTTTGAGGTGGCCCCACGCCTAAAGCAAGTCTCAGTCGAAAACGCCCTCCTGTGCCTCAACTATCCGCCATTGACGTCCTTCACCTCGAAGTTTGGCATGTACTTTCCCCATCCTGTCCCTCCGCTCTTCGTCATCGGACATTGTCCTGACCTTGTTCATCTGGATTATTACGTTGAACCGATGTACTATGGTGCCGATCAAGTCGAAATCAGGACGGTAGTCCCTCGCATCGCGAATACTTCCCTCACGCGCCTTACTATCAATGACCCTACTCCGTTGGCCTCTCTGTCTCTTCCCGCTCTCCTATCCCTTGATGTTGGCGACAAAAGGCGCGTATCGTGTCTCCCTTTAATCCCTCCATTCCTCGAAGCATCGCAGTGTTCTCTCACCGCGCTTTATTTCCGCAATTCGACGTTGTCTGGGGCTCCTCTCGCGGACATCGTTGCCCTCGTCCCGTCTTTGACGCATCTCGGCATTGTATTTCATAGCGATTCGGATGCCATGGCCCATAGAGTCCGGCACGTTGATGGTGTACTCTGCCAGTTGATGAAGAGTCTATCGGAGGTAGATGGTTTAGAGAGGCGACATCGGCTTGTGCCCACGCTCGAAGGTATTGACTTTGATTTGAGGGCGCATCCTGAGTTTTCAGGGGCAACTTGGACGTTTGTTGGTCCAGAACTGGTTGATATGCTTCGCGCGAGAGAGAGAACACTTCGGAAGGCGCGGTTCCGGTTTGATGCTCATCCTGCTGTGGGATTCCCCAACTTTTTTGATGCTAGTGTTGTTGCTTTACGCGGGATGAAGGATGGGGGGCTGGATATTGCTATTTGTGATTTGAATGGAAAGTCTTTCTTCTAGGACTCTGTTGTACTTATATGTGTTTGTCTGCTCCTGTTGAATTTACTTGTTGTACTGGCACTAATAGATGTAATTGTGTTTTATGTCTGTTCGATGTCTACATTATAATAATTGTTCTCCGAGTACTTACGGCTGGCAGATGGTGATGCATAGTTCGGTGTCAACGGAGTCCGCTCGAAGGTCGAAGCAGTCAGCCAATGTATAAGTTCCGTTGATAGTATGTATTGAGGTCAACAGTGAATATTGAGAATGTCAGAGGAGATTGGGAAAAGGCCGGCCGGGATTTGCCGGCACTCCTTACAGAGTCCCGTCACCACCGATATGTGCCACGCCCTTACCACACCCTCAAATAAGAGCGCGTCATTATTCATGGTACACCAATTCTAACGATGCTGCTCTAGAAGACACGTCATCCACACAGTCGGACCAATCTATTCGAAGCTCAACGTTGATACCAAGGCTCAGCAGCTAGCATCGTTATCGGACGAGCCTACAGTTGGCTGTCCAGAATTCCCCCAAACATATCGTACGCATGTGTTTCAGTGTATGGCGCCTCCCATTGATTTTACTATCGCCAGGCCTTCCCATCATATGCGCGGTAAGCACCAGCGTTTGAGTTCTTACTTTTGGAAAACTCCTGACAGGACTGTTGTAGGCTGTAGTTCTGATTCTGTCGAGAACGACCACAATGACCAACATTCACTTCATCTTCTCCGTCAATCTGGGCCGTTTGTACTCGTGAGTTGTAGTACTAGATCAGTTGGGCCGTGCTGTCCTGTTGACCTTGATGGCCGTAGTATGATTTTATTGAATGTGCGTTACGCCCAGTCAATCTATGGTATCTACGGCTATCCGATTGAAGACGCCACGCACATAGCGTTGAACGAGATCCGCCAGTTTGTAACTACCGAGGAGGGATCAACGGTGCGTCCACTCTCCAACCTGAGTATTCCAAAAAACGACGTGGATGTAGGGCTATCTTGACTGGAGTATGGTGTACAAGCGGTCAGCGGTCACCGTCACTGTAGCTTCTACACGCAAGGAAACGTCTATTAACATCATTCTGCTAGTGAGTTTCCACATTGTTACAGATATTTTCATTCTGAACAAGTTCCAGAACTGGTGTCGTTGCCTTATGTCGAGCTGTATTGAGAGATAGCATCCCCTGGCCGTATCGTGCCAGGGAATCATCTTGTCCATGTCTCGAGCAGCTTCAAACTCGCGATCTTCCTTGGGTACTGTAGGAGGACCTAGAATACCTCGCAGACAATGAGTTTCTTTCATTCACTTGGTGTGTATCATTTCTTTGTTTTACGGACAGATGTGATGACGGTACACAAAGGGCCTACCTGTGTATTTAAAGGATCAAGGTAGCGATTGAAAGTACCTTTGGAACCACGATTCCCTTCTCCTACTCCCAAGTTCACACCTGTGAGTGCTCCTTGTTTATACTACTACTATATGCTCCTGTTGAACTGTTGTGTATAGAGTATGGCTTCCAGAAACCGACCCAGGTTACCTTTGGCCCTCCCAGAATCTCTGCGCCTCCTTCTCCGCACCAACGACCCGCCTTCCTCCCATGACGCCACTGTATCGCGGAGTGGACCCATCATCTCGATTCCTTCCTTACTCAACTGGAGAATGCGCTAGCAGGCGCCACTACATCCTTTGATTCCGCTACGTCCGATTTGATTGAAGGCAGAGAGCGGGCTGTGGAACTGCGGCGACTCCAGGATCAGCTCCGACTTCTTGTTTCGCCTGTTCGTCGGCTGCCGCTCGAAATCCTCCAGGAAATCTTTCTACAAATTGATGACGAGCTTGTTGTGTTTGATTTAGACGACACGCACTATGTTGTTGGGCAAGTGTGTCACAAGTGGCGCGTCGCCTCTCACAGCTTCCCCCGAATGTGGTCCCGGTTCGTCATCATCGATCCACCCTATAATCCTGAAGCCCGAGTCCGCAGGCTTTTGAAGCGTGCAGGCAATGTTCCGCTTGACTTTGTCATTTTGAAAACACCGTTTGAACCGGTCGAGTGCTGTGAGCTGTTCACCTCGCTGCTTGCTTTGTTGATGGAGCACTCCCTGAATTGGGAATCTGTGAGCATCAATGGCTTGTCGATGAGCGAGGCCCTTTTCCTGTCGGCCATCCGTGGACGAGTTCCTAAACTTCGTTCTCTGCGGATGAAGATTGAACCGGGCTATCCTGCGTATGATTTACCGCACCGAGGAATCATACGCGCTTTGGAGATTGCCCCTCGTCTTGCGCATTTGGAGCTTTATAATATACCGTTTGGACATATCTCTCTGGACGCGACCGTCAACCGGCAGATGAAGACATTCGCCGTCTTCGAGTCATGGTCCGACGAGGAGGAGGAGAACTTGGAGCGGGAGACCTTTTACATTCATGGCTCCTCTTCTTTACTTGATACCCTTCGGCGATTTCCCAATCTCACTTCCGTTGACGTCTGTTGTACTTCTGAGGGGAAAGACAACTTTTGGCTAGGCCCGCCTCCGGCTGAAATTCCAAGAGATGTTTACGCCAGTGTCACGTCCTTGCACACGGTAGAGCCCGATTCATTGTATATGATCTCGCTGCCAAACCTTACGGAGCTGGGCGTCGGCTTCTTGGTTGACGCGGCGGAGGTTCCTATGCTTCGCAGTACCATTAGTCTCATTCGACACTCCCGTTGCCGTCTTTCGACGCTTTCCCTCGGGCATGGCGCATTGGGCTACGTATCCTTGTGCGAGCTTTTCGAGGTCACTCCGGTTCTACAGTCTTTATGTGTCTCGTATCGCAAGGACACGGATGCCAACGACATCCTGCAAGATGTGACGAGTTGCTTGGGTGCGGTGGATTTCAGGGCGTCTGTTTTCGAGTTCGGATACAAATATGTTCCGATGATGAGGACTTTGAAGATTACAGCTACTATGGTTGACTGGACTTTTGTTGACGTTGAATTTCTGAACATGGTAGCTGGGCGAAGGAGGGAGACTGGTCTGCAGGAGGTTGTCCTCATCTGTCCGCTGCGTGGGACGAAAAGGTTTCCGAACTTGACGCGTAGTGAGGGTGCTCGGTTACGAGAAATGGTGGAGGATGGAGTGATTACTTTGTCTGGCGTACGGTGGGTAACGGCTCGCATTTGATTCACGTTTATATCGAGGTTATGCAAAGTAGAGGATTACATTGTAGTGACTGTAAATAGTGTAACAACGTTTGTTTGATGCAGGCCATCCTCATACCGTTTTACCAAGCACGTCGTGATGTCGTTGTGTCTTCACTTAATACCGCTCTCCACGCAGCGCTGGACATCCTAAGCCCTTTTCAGTTGAAATTTGACCGCGTCGACGAGTGTCTCTTCGAGACAGTACAGACTGAGTTGTTGTTGACTTTAGAAGACCCAGTTCCTGTATGCGCGTCCTGACTCCTAAAGCCCTGGCAGTGTTTGTCTCTTTCCCTTACCATCGACAGTGCAACGACAATGTGTGTCATCGTCTTTTAGTGCTGGTAAGTATCAGCTCTTCGCTTGACGTTTGATGCTCTCTCCAGCACGACTAGATCAAATCAGAGTTGAGGAGATCAGACAGTTAACGTTAAATATCGGTGGTATTGAGAAAACAGTTGTTATATACTGTACAAGTCGAAGATTGGAGTAATATATTATGAATCGATATGACAGAGGCACTTAGAAAGCTTAACACCAAAGTAAGGCTCTCCCGAGCTGAAGATACAGCTTGCCATAAACCCGTTTCGCTTCTGCCTCGTCTCAAAGTCTGCTTTGACCTTGGGAGTGTAGAAAGTCCACTTGAAAGCTGAATCATTTTTGTAAAAGTCGATTCTGAATTCTTCGAGAGCCGGAACGAGAATGGACCCCCCCGTCTCCTTATCCCCATCTCCCAAAGCAGATGTCAACGACGACAATGCCCTATCGACATTCCCGTTGAATTCGTCATCAAGCTCTATATTCCCATAGGTAATCAGGAACATTTGGAGAAGGGGTATCTGTTTCAATATGCCCACAAGGTTTCCCATGGCAAGATCGCAGTTCCAAAGTGCGAGCCTTGTCAACGGAGGGTGGGAGAACTGGACGAGGTCGAAGATGGAATGGAGATAGGGTGTGGTGGTCGATTCGGAATCACCGGTTGTGAGAGTACGGAGGTTTGGAAGGTCGACAGTGCACAAGGCCTCGATGTTTCGGCTTAGGGATAGATGGAGGAGGGAAGACGACATTACACGATTTGGCATCTCTATGGGAAGATCGGATTCCGAGTCGCTCTCTTCTGCGGATGAACTCAACTCATGCGCGTCGAGGATCTCAAGGCGTGGGGATGTCTGCAACAAGGAGGCGAGGGAGACGTGGTAGACAATCTCTAAGAGGGAGAGCTGCTTGAGTTGGGGGAGAAGAGGACCGCAGTTGAGTGGTGCCCTACAAAGGTCAAGGCGCTCGAGAAGCGGTGCATTGGGTACCCAGTCGTCCATCTCATATTCGTCATCGGAATCCTCTCCGTCCTCATCCTCATGATCAGAGCATTCGTCCCAGATGCGTAGCGCCTCCAACTTTGCGAATGTAGTATCCGCAACGAGTGCGTAGAGCCCATACCAAATATCCATACTGAAATGTGTGATCATAACATACCGCCAGGACGGAGCGTGCGCCACAAGTATTTTGAATACGTCTCTGACAATGGCCGGATTCGCGGGTGGGTGATCATCGTCCTCGCCGGGCGGTACTATGTTACAGTCCAAAAACAGCGTTAAACCTTGGCCTTTCGTCAGATGCAATGCGTGATGGAGGAGGGCGATAGGATCGCGAAGCATGTGGGCTTTGCCGAGGTGCACGTCGAGGTGGGTCCACAAGGAAGGACTCCCTTCAACTACAATGCGCCACCAGTGACAAACGCGTCCCAGTTGCCACCGTTTGTCTTCCATCGACATAACGCCTTCATGTTCGCCTTCGTATTCTTCCTCCTCGTCTACCAAAGTGAATATTGCGAGGAGGAGTTCGGTGGGCAGGGAATGTATGGGCGGAGCGTTTCCGGTAGAGTGGAAGATTGGGGGAGTAAGATGGCTGACAGTGGAAGGCATGATGATGACGGCTGTGAAGACTGTTTAGAACTCGCGAACACAAGAGAAATAGACACGACTTACCGAGAACGGGTTGGACAGTGGTTGTTGGATGAGACGAGCGCTGTCGAGGGCAGCATTTATACGCTAGCCATTGCGACAAAGTGCGACAAACAATGAGCCTCCATTGTTCGATGTGGACGGCACAAAAATATGCACACGATTCGTGTGGCCGAGGTGTCCGCTAATGATGCGACACGCTGCAGAATATACTGAACATAGAGGTCAGAACTTGTGAGAAGTGTGAGTGTAACACGAACAGCTTACTTTGCAATGTGGCGCACAAATATTATGTCAACTTGACGTGACGAGTACCTTTTCGAGATCGCTTTGACCCCAATAGGCATAAGGGTATCGCTGAGAACTAAGCCATTACGCCTAAAGCGCATGACTTTCAAAGACCTCAGCTCTTGTGTTTAATTCTACAAACCGAAATACAAAACTATGGCGGCAGGTGTTGCCAGACAATTGTGTCGTTCCCACAAAGGAGCGGTGACTGGAAGCCTGTTTTATTAACAACTGCGTGTATGACTTGGTCAGAGACGAGTAAGTACGAGGTATACAATGTCCAACTCACCGAGACCATCGTCCATAGTCGCTCTCAAAAAACGATACGTACGTTAAGTAATGAAGTGAGTGTCGCTGCACAATGAACATGGTACGGACCAGTTCGCGCCGAATACCTGAGTACGGCTAGATCAGAGAACACGTCCCTATATCGTTTCTGAAGTGCGCTGTCCAATGTCCATGACTGTAGTAGTCTGGAGGGTGATCACCGGCATATGCCGGCCTGCCTTGCTTCCTTTTTCCATGACAGATGGCGACGAATCTGGTCTCTTTTTAATTTACCACCTTGACAGTCTTCAGTCGGATACCACCGTAATTCATCGCGAAACTGCGCCTAGGATAGTCGGTCGTCCATCTGGCTGAGCCAGGTCGTGCACGGACGTCGCAAACTGAGCTCAAGAAATGCTTGAGGGCGATATGGAGGCCTTTTCATTGCGACGCGACGTTCTCGATACTTCCCAATCCCCCCCACTTTCCTGACTCCATTACCCGCGTAACCGCCAGCAGCAGTTGACATCGCCGCCCATATTTAGGGGCCCTTATTCTGGCGACACATACTACTTTTCCGGTGTCGCCGTCGGCGTTGAACGCGACATTCCAAAGAGACTTTAGGTGGGTGGCTTGTAGAGATTGACGACACATACTTGAGTTAATCACCTGGGACTGCAGACTGGCTTATTTCAAGAATTCCTTCGGCTGTCGTGAACGTTCTTTTTCCTCTACACCGCTAGCGATATCAACGAGCGCCGTCCTTTAATGCATATGCAACGGCGGCGCGTCAGATATGGACATATCCACCGTTGTCTACTTCAATCAAACAGACAATTCCAGTATGACTTCTCGGGGCTACTCGAAGTAACCGTGACTGCAGCCCCGTCCTGCAAGTTTGCTATCCATCTTTTCTGGGCTCTCTGAGGTTGGTAATGTTTCAGCCACCGAGTTCATCCTCACTCATCCAGTCCCAAACTAGGCATTCCTATTCTCCATCGCAAATATGGCCGGGTGACAGTTTGACTGCTGGAGTGACGACCGCGGAAATCTATAACGTTTTTCCACAATCTTCCTACGCCTACGCTACAATGACCAACACGATAGCACTGAATACGATCGTCTCCGGCTTTGCGATCTCGAGGTCGCTCGACTGAATGTCAGACCCCTCCGCAGGGTCTCATTCTTCGATTTTTACACTCCAGTTGTCATTGGAACGGAGCGAATCCGAGCGCTTAGACATGATATCAGCGCTTGAGATAGCCAGCTCAGCCGGGTTGATTTTGGCGCGGTCCCGTTTAGCCATTGTTGTTGGACTCGGATACGAAACAAAATCTTCGGTCGCTACGAGTCGGGCATGGCGCCGAGGACTATTGGAAGTATTCCGCCCGCACTCCTGCCTTGTCCGACGTCCTTTGTGAATATCCCCAGCTGAGGAATGTTGGTCTCTTTTGCATTTCGATTTATGATGCTATTACGTGGCCCGCACCTCCTCCGTTCAGTACTCCCCGAACTGTCTACGCCAACCTTACATCCCTACGCGTCGTTGATGGTGCTGGCTTCAACCTCATTTCGTTGCCCAACCTCACCCATTTAGACGTTGGTTTAGATGGCCAGGATTTCAAACAAGGGTTAATTCCTTGTGTTATCAGCCTCCTGCAGCACTTGGGCTGTCGCCTTACCTCTCTTCTTTTACACTTTGCGGAATGGGACGAGGAGTCGATGGGTGCTCGTTCCGGATCTGGAGACGTTGTCGATCTCGTCTGGGGGGTTGAAGGGGATTGATGACATGATGCGGGTGTTGGCTGGGAGACTCGGAAGGCGATGATGGCGTGAGGCCGACATATGTCCCGCGGTTGAGGAAGCTGTGTATCCGCTTGGGCGAGTGTAACCTACAGGCCCGGTGGACGTTTGTTGATAGGGTGTTTGTGGATATGGTAGCTGTGCATGCGGAGTGCGAGTTGGAGGTTGTAAGCCTGCGCGGCGTGTGTGAGGGTGTGTTCCCGAGTTCGTTCTCAAAAGATTGGCAGTGGTGGAAGGATTT
This sequence comes from Hymenopellis raphanipes, assembly GCA_003314085.1. Taxonomy (NCBI): domain Eukaryota; kingdom Fungi; phylum Basidiomycota; class Agaricomycetes; order Agaricales; family Physalacriaceae; genus Hymenopellis; species Hymenopellis raphanipes. The sequence continues at coordinate 12,778 of QLPD01000236.1, forward strand.
GAAGGGGAGGGGGTTGATTGAAGCATGTGTAGTGAACTACTAATTTTTCTACTTGTGGAGTTTCATTTTTTGTGTACGGTCTAGTATGTTTGTCTTTGTCGCTGTAATATGTTGAGGTATTAGAGAAAAGTCTTTATTTGAATCCGGATAGCAATGGCTGAGGTTTTTGGGAGCCGCAGCCGTCGACAATTACGAAAGTAGCTTCCCGATAGGACTCGGAACAAGTTCACGAGTCGCGTATGAGCGAATGATTTGACTTAAGTCCGACGCATGCCACACTGCATGATATTGCCCTTGCATAACTTTGCGTCATAGAGTCAAAAGGCACTCTCTTTTCGAGAAGTTTGTTCCCCTCAGTGGCCAGCCCCGGAGCCACTGGACTTGTTATAGGCTCCCTCGGTTTTGTTCACCGCTAGCCCTAATCTTCAGAAAAACTTAGCTTTCTGCATCGACGGGAGCTACTCGATCGTGGGAAACAGTACGAAGAACGGTGGCACGAAATAAATTACGACAGCAATAATCAAACAATGCAAAAAAGACGTATCTGGAGAATGGCACAACATGTTCCCCAATCCCGCGAGTTAGAGCATAGATATTCAGAAACTAGCCCCAGCCACTCATCAGTCATAAGCGACGTTTGAGCACTTCCTTAACCTCTCCAGTAACATCCTCCCAGCCATCGGCCGGAAGAAATTCGTTCTCGCGAACGATATCAAAACGATCTCCTGGACAATCACCTTCGTGATATAACCCCCGCGAGTCTCCCGAAAAGCAGATACTCTCCCGGACAGCATCTGCCAGTGTCATACCGTATTCCGTCGTGAACGGCGGTTCGTCTATGGCCAAGCTCCCAGAACACAATGTGTCTGAGCGGACGTAGAGACGCTGGGACAGATTGCGAAGAACCCATGAGGTGCAAGCGGGTACCAACTTGTCGCGCGTCGAGTATGTCAAAGAAAACGGCGGGTGCAACCAGTCTTTAAAGATCTCGTTGAGCTGCGGATCCGTAAAGCGCTTCGTCTCCTCCTCCTCGTTATAAAGTGGCTTATCCTCTGCAAGTCTATACAGCATCCTGAATATCTCAAACTTTCCTACTTTGTCATTCACCATGCCCTCAAAGTCCCAGCCCTCCGAATCGGAGTCGTCAGAGTCATTTTCGTCGTATAATTCCTCCAGAGCGTCTTTCCTCATCCTGGCATAGTGACGTTCGAGAGCAATCATGTCACGGGGGAGTATAATATTCGGTGTATCTTCTGACCAGTCACTGAGGATGATCAGTCGATCCCCAGCCCAAGAACCGCATTCTTTGCGGGCAAACGGTGCCCAAAGGGTTTTCAGACGGCGCAAGCCGACTGTCCAACAGTATTGCGACGCCATGCAGAATGCAAGGACATCATAGTATTTGCATAAATGTTCCAGTATTTGCGTATGGATTTCCGGAGGCAGATTCGGCCTACAAAGCGTGGTTAGTAACACCCACTAGAAGGAGAAGGTAACTCACGCGACGTTCGCGTTGGATTCTCGCAGTGTAAGGGAGCACGGAGTCTTCTGAGATTTTCTTTCGAGGGGATCTTCAGGAAAAGGTACGGTTGGCGCTGCAAGCAGCCGAACCAAGTCGCGTCGGAATACGTCGGAATGGAGCTCGTCCATTGACGCATCGGTGTACACCTCTTCCGAGTAGATGCATTTGTCGATGTTGAAGAGCTGGAAGTACTGGCCCATATTACGGGCAAGTAGAAAGGGAGGACTACACTCGGAGTAGGACGCGTCAAGTCACGTCAATGTCCGCCTGAGCAGGACAAATTATATGCGACGCCGATGGGAGGCAATATAAATGGCAGTGTCGGAAAAATTCAGCGTAGTGCAATTGAATGCCAGCCAGCGCTTGCAATCCCGAAGACGGCAAGTTGACGGTAAGACCAAAAGGCAAGTTCGGTTGGCGCCGAGCACAGCCACGGAGAAAAGGACGGGGTAAATTCCATTTTCTCTTCCTCCCTCTTGAACTTTAAATGCGTGAGTGCTCCGAAGCCTGCGTGCGCGTAATTGAACAGCTTTATTTTACTCCTTCCTATCCGTATGGGTAACCTTGGGGTAACCTGCGTATGTCGGGGCGTTGCTTGCCTTCCCAGCTGCCCGAAGACTCTGCAGGATGTATTACAACCTTGGCAACTGCTCACTGCTCCTTATCACATTCCAATCACATTCTACTCCGCCGGTTCAATTCTGTTCATGTTCTTGATTGGTCGTTGATCTGCCAGTACTCGCCCGCTCGTACTATCATCCCCTGTGACGACGTCTCCGAGATATCAACACGCTTTGCTGTCATCGGGCAGTTCCAAAGGATTGCTTGTGTGGTGGCCAGTTCTCAGCCAGATACTGTTGGCTAGTTCTAATTCCGCCGGGTCTTGTTCTATGGTCACCTGCCTGTCGTTTTTTGCGTAGTGACATCTTATCACACAAGAAATGAGGTCCGTACTCTCCCTGATTAATACTGCCTGTGTCTCAGAATGAAAGTTACAGAATGAGCCATCTCTTCGTATCATCTTCGCGCTGTATTTCACTTAGCCTCCTCGGACTCAATCCTGTGGGACGTATCCTTGCCCTATGCAATATTTTGCAGTACAAAATATCCGATCGAACCGGCTTTGTGGACCGTCCCGCGTGCGCGCAGGATTTATTATGGTATCATTTCTGCGCCACACTTCTAGTTACTGACACTCACGCCCTGCTGAAGGAGAGATTTTCTTGCAATGATTTACCATCTCCCCATTCAGACCTTGGCAGCCGAGCGCGTTTCTTGAAAGTTTGGGTGGACTGACCCAAAATGTCGAACAAAGAAATGTCACATCGCTTTTGTTTGTTGCTCTTTGTATCAACAAGAATTTCACTTTTCTTGGTCGCACTATTCTCTCCCAACCACCACCACCGACCCACCTATCCATTATCGTGAGTTCACTGCGTTGTCTCATTCACCCGCCAACCCACTAACGCGGTATCTCTCAAGCTTACTTCTCAATCCTTACATTGACAACGCGATGAATTCATTACCACCGTCGTCCTCGTCCAACAACGAGACTAGTAACCTTGCGCTTTCCGCACCTATACCCCACCACAACGCGTCGTATTCCCTGAACGACCGGACATGCCATATTCACACTTTACCTAACGAGCTCCTACTATCAATATTCAGCCTTCTTTCCCCCGGCGACGTCTTTGACCCATCCGCTGCCCAATGGGTTGTGGGCTGTGTTTGTCGAAATTGGGCTCAGGTCGCGGCAGCGTGCTATGACCTCTGGAGGTGCATCACGGTCACCGTCTTCTCCGCGGTTTGGTGTCCCAGCGCTGTTAATCGTCTACGTGAAGTCGTCTCCCGCTCTGGAGAGCATCCTTTGCGCATCTCATTCGATATGACCGGCATCGACATGACCAGTACAAACTTTGGGCACGAGATCTACAACCAGGATGGAAAGCTCATACTACCGCTGTTTGAAGCCAGATCTCTACAGCTCTTGGCCGTGCTTATGGACGTCTCACCGCGCTGGGTCTCTGTAGACTTTCACGGACTCGTGCCTAGCTGCGCGAGGGCCCTCGATGCAGTTACGGAGAGAGTACCTCAACTTGAGACTCTTACTATTGACTGTGAGGAGAGCGTGCGAGTGAAGATATACGCTTTTTCCGATGCTCCACGCCTGCGCACGGTTTACATCGACTATGCCCCGGTGCAGATGATGGACACCCGCTCGTTGGTATCTCTCGTTAGCCCGTCGGCTTGCTTCGCCATAGACATGCTTAGCGAGTGTCCGAAGCTAGAGCATCTGACGGCTTACGGAGTTCTACCGTCGTCCAGTGATGCGGGGAGGCGCAGGACGTTGAAGAGCATCACTTATATCTGGCTCGGACACGATGAGCAGCTGGCGTTTCTGGATCTACCAAATCTGGTTGAGCTTGAACTCGCCAAGACCGAATGCCCCGAGCTCACTGTGGCCGGTTTTTTGGAACATTCTCGATGCCCACTTCGGTCGTTGTCTCTTCTTCTTTGCGAATGTGACTGTCTTCAGCTGATCGACATACTCCGCCTTACGCCGGCCGTAGAGGAACTTGTCGTTGAGTTCGATGACTTCTTCTGCTACTTTGATGAGGTTGATTCGTCCTCGGAGGACGACGACGACGACCTCGAGTACGTCGAAGATGATGTGGCGAGACGACGCGAAAGAGGGCTTCGCATTGGTTTGGAATTGTTGATGGACTTCATTACCGTCATGAAGACTTCCAAGTTGCTCCCTGATCCTCCGCTTTCCTTACCTTGTCTCAGACAGTTCTGCCTGTCTTTCGAGTTCTTGGAACCCGATGAGGCGCACCTCGTGGAATGCACATTTTTCAGGAAAGATATTGTACAGGCTTTTCTAGCCAGAGGTATTGTTCTCTCCGTGAACATTAATGTTGGCATGTAAATATATCAGGACTTGCACTATTTAGGATACACATCTATCACTCTTGTATTTCATCCATACCCTTCTCATCTGTACCATAGGCCAGTTACATCCAATACATATCATCTATATATGCTTGACTTCATACCAAGATTCTACAAAAATTTCTTCAACTTCAAGGCCAATGGTTCAACTATTGAAGAGTCAGTCAGAATGCTCTCCAAGTCACTGAGGATTACTTACTAACATAGTAATGAAGCACAGCGTAGACGAGACAGTTGAAGATCATCGACCACAGCTGAGCACCGCCTTCGTTCCGCAACAAAGGTTCTATGGTGAGCTCCCGAATGTACGGCAGTAGCTCGTCCCAGTATTGCGGAACCACATACACGAATTTCCCTCGGAAGCCCGGGATATCGCGCGTCGTGAACCGGGGGTTTTGAACGTGTGGCGCAATATACCTCATGACACTCTGCATAGAAACGTGTCTCATCAGCATCACAAAAAGCTGGGATGGAAGTGGATGATACTGACAGAAACAGATGGTTGAAGAAGCGCGCTGCGCGCCACGACGAGTGGCAGACGATCTCCCAAGTGTACCACAATGAACGTATCGGGAACCTTTCCGACATCGGCCGTCGTGTTTGATGGCACTGGACTAGGCGGGTAATAATGCGCCCCGACATCTGCGGGGCGATTGAGAGATTCTCGTTGAGGAATGGACTCGGTCAGAGGGGCTAAATTGGAATCAGCTGCTGCCGACATGATTGGGAGGGAGTTATTGGCATAGTGTAAAAATGACTTTGGTATAAGTAGTGTTGACGAAGAAAGGCTCTTTGACGTCGCGTGTGCACAAAGGGAGCATGACGATTTCTAGTCTGACGGAAAGAGCAAAGGGAAAGACAATGGGATCAGAATGGGATAGCCGAAGGCCATGAAGCGCGATAACAGGATGAAAGGGTCAAATGCCGCCCTGCCTCGAGGCTTTCCTTCCCTACTTCCGAACTGTCGGGCTGCCAAAAGATATGTAAAAATTTGAGCAGCCTCGTTCTTGACTTCAGACTTGTTCGTCCCTCTTCGAAGTACACAAGCTTAGAACAAGCTCCCCCTACCTCGTCATAACCGCATACACGTCGTTCTTCCACGGGTCATAAATATCATCGCAGTGAGCCCAAGAGTTGCACCATGCATGGCCGTCAATTGAAACATCTTACAGGTCCCACAGCTAGAGGACGACCCCGTATGCAAGCCATGCTCGAAACGAACGCAGTCGAATTCTGCGTTGTCGCGTCGGAAGCGCGTGCATATCATACCGTGACCGCGGACCCGACCCATATTCCCCCCATCAGTCAATCCCCAATTCAAGCACTGCCAGTCGAGCTCCTGGAGGCCATATTTTTCCAAACCAATTCCAGTTCTCTATGTCATTATTCTTCGGAACCTCAATGGGTACTGCGCCAGGTGTGTTGCTTTTGGCGGAACGTCTCCACGTCGAGTCCCAGGTTGTGGAGAGAGCTTTGTGTAAATGTACACGCGGTGGCCAAGCTTCGAGACGCGGCGTCTTTGTTGCGGCTGGCACTGTCATATGCGAAGGAGATGGACCTTGTCATTACGTTTGACATGAGCGCGTCTGTTCACGATGATCTGGCTCTGACCTTGCTAGACCTGCTCATGGTGCGGAGTCGTCAATGGCGTACTGTTCATTTCGTCAGCCTCGATGCGGCTTGTACACGCGCACTTACCAGGGTTCAAGGCAGCCTTCCCCGACTTCGGGAGCTACACATAGACTCTACGCCAGACGCCCGGGTCTATGAAGAGGTTATTGCCTTCACACAAGCGCCGATGCTTGAGGTGTTGTACCTCAACGGCGCGCGGATGGACTGCCAACCGCTATATGCTCAGCTCACGCGGTTCAGGGTGACGGGTGGAACTTACAGATCCTCGTTGGTCAGCGTCCTACGTGAATGTCCCCGCCTTGAGCAGATAACGATGCAGAGCAGAGCGCCATCATTCCAACGCGCCGCGTCTCAAACCCTAAAAGCCCTCACGTTATGGAGCACTCCTTCCGAGTTGGCTCTGGTGCATCTCCCCAACCTCCTCCATCTCGATATCAGGGGGTTTTCTATCACACCCGCCCTTCCCTTTATCCTCGACTTCATCAAGGATTCGCGATGTCCGTTGACTGACTTTCGAGTCGTCAACTGTGACCTGTCTGTGGGCAGCTTGATAGACGTATTGAAGTTGGTGCCACTTCTCGAACACCTCGAGATAGGGTTTCAGGGTATCGTGTCCGAGTCTGCGACAATCTTTGTCGCCAATGTTGACCGGGCTTTATCGCGGTTAATGTTCGCGTTAGGAGGAACGGAGCGTGAAGATGAGCAGGTATTTGCGTTAGTCCCAAAGCTTCGCACTTTCGACATCAGCCTGGCGTTGGGGTGCGGTTCTGAATCAGGCTATACCTTTCATAGCTCTTCGAAAGTAGCCTCAATACTTCGACGTAGGCATGCGCAGACCCAGATGGTGGTAAGCTGTTCTTTAGATCTTGAGGACGTGCTCATCAGTTGAGACGGCGACGGGCCTGTAGCGAGGACATGGGGAGTAAGGTCGAGGGGCACGCTCAGTTATGAGTTGCGGTCGTATATAGTCTAACATCGCTAGATAGAACTCATAGATGGCCAGTGCCCGGCAAAAGATAGACTACACAAAGCGGAGGGTTATCACGTTATTCCTGCAGAGAAAGAATGATGAAGCGCCGAGGCAACAGCAATGACCTTGATTATGGTCGTGGTCAAGGTTAAGTTGTGCTTAGCACTGATACCATTGAGATGGGAAAATCAATGGGAAAATCACTGCTTGGTCGTGGGTGGTGATCAAGTCCTTTTGATCTGTCCGTGCGTGGGAATATGTCCCAATCAAGGGCTACTGGTTGGCTTTTGAGGCTTGCAGTGCACATACCATGAGCACGAGCCTTGAAGACGCGTTCTTCAACCTAAGTCCGCCGCGCTTTGGTAAGGAGGGTGCTTCACCCCCGACTGCTAAATATCCACCTGGAAATTTCCTCGACACGCATCTGGATGAGAATCTTATCCTGCGACGCGTCCAATTATATCCGACTCTCCTCACAGAACTCGCCAGTCTAGTCGATGCGAAGCTAAACGATTTTCCACACCCAATTCCCGACAACTACTTCGGCCGTTCGATCGATTGGTATAAAAAAGCCTCTGAAAAGACTACAGCCGAAGATATAGCCAAAATACAACACCCCGGTCCGGGAACTGTGGCTACCCAGCTTGCTTCTAGTCTTCTCTTGCACCCTGACCGACCTGAAGTGCTTTCCCCTTTATCATGGGGGCCGTCCCAAATCGACACTTGCAACCACCATTCATCTACTCCGTTCTTTACTGAACATTACTTTCTTCAAATCAACGGCTATAAAGGAGGTCAAGCCGAATACCTGGAGGAGTTCTCCCCCGAGACGCGCCCTACTATATTGTCGATAGCAAAGCTCTATCCCCAACTCGCTGTTGCCTTGTTCTTCTGTCCTGCAGCTGAAGAGCTCCTGCGGTCCATGAGCCGGGTAGCAGAGCACGAAGTGTTTCCCTGGATGGCAAACTCAGAGACCCAGTATGCTCCAGGGTCTGCGAAGGTTATGCGGCCGAGTGATAATCCTCATCCACCGTGGCACGTACCTCAGCTCCTTCCGCTCCCGCCTCTGGATTGCGGTATACGGCGCAGTAACCGCAGAGAGTCTCCACTCGTCGAGTACTGTGCTCCTGGAAGAATCACACCCATTCCTACGCCGGAGTGGTGCGGCCAACCTGAACAGTATATCCAGAGAGTGAGTTGTCGCAATCGAATGTTTACAGCTGTCTCAGTCGACTTCTAGGCATGGGCCAATGCTGTGCGAGCCGATGCGTCGGTGATGATTCTCGATTGTGGAAATTATTTGCGCGTCGGCATTCGTCACCGCGCAACACAGACACTTCTGCTTTCGGATTTGGTCGACGTGTGTCATTGCAAGAATCCGGCTTACGGAAAGATCTGGGCTGGAATACATCTGGCCATTATGGAGGATGTTCTTCATCGCCACCAGATAGCACAGGAGTTAAACCACGACATTACGCCATCTGTAGGAGATAAACGCCCGTCAGTGGATGATGAGGATGCCAGACCTAGGAAAAAATCAATTTCACCGCCGATATCTGGAAGACTGCGAACCCGAAAGGTGTGTCCTCCTTCAGTAGTTATGACCAGAATGTAAGTCGTAATTTTAGCGTTCTTCCGCGGGAATAGCGAAGACCAACAAGGACTTGGCGAGGAGTCGCAAGGCACGTTCTTTGAGGCGGTCTGTATAGATTACTCAAGATGCTCTTAGCCCATTCCAAAACACCTGAACTTGAAGCCAAGTGCTAGAAAGGCCTCAGTACGTTGGCCTTTGAGCTCCTTGGTCGAATCTAGCGCTAATTAAGATTTTGGGTAAGTCGACAGAGGGAACAATTACGCAAATGAATGTGCGTCACATTCTCCTCGATGCCGTCCTCGACACTGATGTTCTACACAGAACCTGGCAGACTCTTTTTCTCGACACAATGCCCTGTCGATATATGTTCGTCTTGGATTGTATAACTCCCCTTCACCGTCAATCCTCCTTCAACCCGGGGTGAAACGGACTAACAGCTACCCAAGCCAAAAGTATCTGACAGTGCTGTTGAAAACCCGACTTGGGACTGGTGCTACAGGGGATGTTTTTCTCGGAACTGTACCCAATGTTAAACATGGACCCATAGTCGTCAAACTGGCGACGACGTATAAGCGGTTATGTCGGCTCCGACATGAGCACTCTATCTATACTCACCTAAAGTCCGCTGATGTGAAGTGCATTCCTCGCGTATTTGGGTTTTATCAGGATGGCCATCGTCATGTCGGTGCACTGATATTGAGCCACGACGGAAACCCCCTTGGGAGTCGCTCGACACGACTCTCCAAAGACGAGAAGTACGTTTGTTCATCTTGGTTCAGTCGTATATTAAACCCTCTCTCTTAGAAATCGCTTAAGAGATGCAATGAGGGCCATACACGGCGCTGGTGTTCTGCATCGTGACCTGAGAGTGTGGAATATTCTTGTGGATGGGACAGGCCGTATCACCATCATTGATTTCGACCGAGCAAATACGACGGCAAATGAACTGGAATTTTATTGGGAAACAGAACGCCTGGAGAAGTTGTTACGAGGAGAATATGTCAATGATGCCCATGTCATTGGTAAAGATGGTATGGCCAGAAATATTCGCGAGCTTGTAAATGATAACGGCGATGTATGAATGTATAAGTTCAGTGCCCGCTGGCGGCACAATTCGGCCTTCGCCACGTTCATTAGGGGCTTGCAGCTTAAACTCAACCATCATACACTTTGTCCTTCTTGAGTCACTTGTCTCTCCACGCACACTCTTCTCCCTTGCCATGGTACGAACAGCTCTTATACACATTCTCTCATCATTCGCTGTTTCTAGGATCGAACTTCTGTGAAAATACCTCCTGATCCTAGTTTGTATTGCGTGTCATGGAGAACCCTCTATCGGCAGCTCTCACTTCCTCCTTTCCCTTCTTCTATCCAGTACCATCTGTTCACGAACGAAGCTCCTCCCTCGGCCGATATCCCCATCTTACATGACTAGCTACTTCCTCTCGACAATGCCCTTACGTGGAGTCTCGATGAAGAGATAGCCGCTCTCTCGTCTCTCCAAGATCAAGTCCGTCTCATTCTCCAAAAAAGACAACTGGCGCTCGAGAAGCTCACAAACGAACGCGCGGCGTGCCATGAAGCTCTTGGGCGCCGTTTCCGCCTTGCGCTGGTTCCCGCTGGAGATCCTCCATAACATCTTCCTCATGGTCATCCCCGAGCCTCTTGACTTTGGAGGATCGGAGAATTTCCGTTACCCAAAATACTCTTCTTGATGGACATGAAGAAACCAGATTGCTTTTCTCTGATCACCCTCTGCCATGATACTTTGCAAGACGGATTTTACTTCCACACACGTCTTCTCCGCATCGTCCTGGTGATCCCTTTCGCCGACGAATTCACAGGGTCTCCTTATGATCGCCTTCCTTGCAATTCAATTGTAGACAAATGCATGCCTGGGTCTGAGGACTCCCAGCCGCGCTCACGGATAAACGAACCCTTCCTAGTTGACGCCCTACCTCCAACACATCTTGGTACACCATGCCTCACATCATGCCTCTCTTCCGAAGAGACCCGATGCGATCCTCATCAAACCTTTAATCTCACGGACACCGCCTTTCCGATGAATGACCATTTCATGAACGCAATTCTTGGAGAAGTTGCTGCTACCTATTGGCACGAGAAACTTCAACCCATGGGCTTGAAGCCACACAACGTTATCGGTCTTTGGTATACCCTTCTCTTAATGGACACCGCACGTTCGCTTACAAACGACTAGGTTGACCGGTCACTCCGACGCCGATCTCATACAGGCATCTCCTTGGCTGGATACCTGCCCCAGGTGTTCAGCGTGAACTTTGCCGGTGTTGCGGTTTTCAACGATCTTCTCGCGGCCTGTGATGGCGAGGCGCTTCTCTATGATCCCTCGTTCATCGAAGTCATCTCAGTTCCGTCGTTGGCAGTATCGGCTTTTGACACCATTGCCGATAAATCTCGCGACGTCGGACCACCTTTGCCGAGGTCAATGAACATGACACCGCCATGATCTTCCGTACGAGTGGGACAAGCCGAAGCCGGTGAAGGAGAGGCTGCATGCCCAGGCTCGGGCTGTTTGCACTGCTTGGATCGGTTCTTTCGATACCCAAGATGTCTTTAACGACCTGGCTTTCTGCTATGCATCTGATTCCCAACCTTGGCCGTGTGGAGTTTGCACCCGCCAAGAATGTCACCTATGGCGAAGTGGTAAATGGTGTTGAACAGAATGAGCCACGTACGATTTCTTCGTACATGGAAGCTCGCCGAGTTGCCCGCACCCTGATATTCGAAATCGGGCCGATGGACACATTACTGGCGACCTCTTTCTTCGTGAGTTAAGTGTTTCCTATTGCAAACTGCCTTCCTGACATGCCTTGTTGGAGGAAGGAATGATGATTGGATGCGGACGGGACTTGGATAGGTGTGGTTCTGCGATACCAAGTTTGTTGTTTCTATGCTCCCCGTGAGACGAAGGCTGATGGACGTGAATAGATCCATCGAAGATAACGTCCTCACTACATGCTGGGATATCGTCTACAACTGCACTGTGGTTGAGCCTGCCCCACTCCTCTTCCTTGAACCAATATCAGAGTTAGTAGATCATGAGACGCTGAAGCGCGACATTATAACGCGCACCCCGGAGTTCAATGCGAGGCTGTTTCCTC
>QLPD01000240.1:0-14713 GCA_003314085.1 Hymenopellis raphanipes
TCTGAGGATGACAGTAGAACTGACTCTGATTTTACGCCTGCGGCACTTAGTACAAGCGATAAGAGCGCGCCCTTTCCTCTGCAGTGGCGCCGCCGAAGCTTCGGTAGAACTGAAGGGCGTCGTAGATCGTTGCATACCACTGGACATGGAAGTAGGTTGGAGGAGGATGGGTGAAGCCAGGTCCGTATATAAGGCTACAGGTTTTGATCGCGAGCTATTAATTTATAAGTAATGAGCTGTACCCCATCTGTTAAACGCGGTCTTTTGATTCAAAAAAATGATGTAACTCGACAGCTTTAGGAGTATACCGTCACGTACAGCACCTGAGCCATCAGAGATACTTGTCGACCAGATGCCCTATCCAGTTGGGCGAAACGGAGTACGAAAGACGATGAAACAGACGTGTATCGGAGCAGAACCGGCCATGACCGCCACGTCGAGCCCAGGATATCATGAATTGAAGAAGGCCGTCGCGTCATTACTAACAGCAATGCTGTCGATCCGAGGACGTGGCGTGGTAGCCGCCGACAAAGCAGTGCAGAGCAATGCCTCGAAAGCTAAAGCTTGCGACACTGTATGTGGCTATTCTGTCAAATTGAGCGCTAGAGATCTGTTGAGATACAATCTCCGCTTAAAGGGGATGTGTGCTCTGCGTTTGCCACACTGCACATCAGATTCGGTCCCAGATTCATGGTGGGTCGGTTTACATCAGTCGACCCACGATTGAGCCAACGGGGGTTCTTGAAGCCTCCGTCCGTCTAAACAGGAGCTTTGGAGGTACCGCGCACTATTCATCAGATCAAACATAAAATGACATAAGCGCCCTGTCACAGCAATGTTAAGATGGAGAGAATAATTTTCGGGAGCTGAACGCGCACACGATGTGAAGGTCGGAAGAGAACCTTGCGAAATGCCGTTAGAAGCACACAAAGGGCGCGCGAAAAAAAATACAGTCGATTTCACTGAAGTAAAGCGATTCTGCATAAACACGTGTCATATCTCAAGGATACAGCTTGGATGCGGGACATCTAAGGAAGGGTACGCCCCGAGTTGATGGCATCGGCGACCTGACTTGTATTGGGTCGATTAAAAGCGTATCTGGGCAGAGGAGCATCAGCACGGCGCAGTTAATTCATCATTGGATCAGTACCTTTCATAACTCTGTAAATACAAATCCTCATCGCTACACGTCATCTTGAACTTTGGATGTTCAAACAAGCGCGCGAGGTATGCATCGAAACGAGCACCAGAGGGCATCACAAAGTTGCGATAATGTTTCAATACGTTACTCGCTCGGAAAAGCCCTCGCGGGGTGTCAGATATTGAACTGATCCGTATGCAAAAATGCTTACAAGGTCCAGCCATAATATCTACCCATCCGAGACTATCGTTTCCTTCGACCCACAAGCCTAGACCGTCGCGCGAGGCCGTCAGCTCTCCTGATCCGCTGTGTCCGCCGACCCCCAATATTTCTGCCTCGGCGCGTTGAAGCAGACCAACCATGCTTCCAATAGCGGCATGAAAGTCTTGACCTGCTTGTATCTGAGCCCCCGGTTCTTGGCTTTGAAGGAAGCGATAGAAAGAGGGCACGAGCGCTCGATTGACATGGTCACCAATAAGACGAACGAGACCACGAGCGTCTGGTTTTCCGGGTTATTATACCAAGATAAAAGCAACAATTCACATACAAGGATCAGAAGCGGAGGGAAACAGAGACCGTTTCGTTGTATTGAAGGCCAGGCTGCGCGAGATAAGAAGGTCAGCTGATGTGACTTCTTCAGTAAACGAAGGTTCTTACTCTTCCAGATAGTCCATAATGACAGTGCTTTCGTTCAGAGCGCGTGGTGGCTGATAGCGACACAGCTTCAAAGCCGGCACGAGACCTTTCGGTGAGACTTCAAGGAGGTCGTCGGGTTTTGGGTTCTTGTATATATCAACTTCATCTAGTAAGTCACGAAATAAGTGATTGATCACGATCGAAAAGAGGTTGACCACAATACTGCAACGAAATAGATAAGTAGAGTGTGAGGGTTAAGACAGTGAACTCACGCTGTACGGTATTCCCAGCACCTCCAATGCTACCCACACTCGTTGCACAAAAGGACAAAAACAGCTGCCGAATAAGACGATGTCCTGAAGATCATCCATGGAATGGTTGATCGTCGTCTCGAGGGCAGCGCCAGTACAGGCCCTGGCATACGTTTTCCCTGTGTCATGTTGCGCCATGGTGATTGTCTTAGTTTAACCTTCAGTGTGCACGGGTTCGAAAACATCATGACCTGGTCGTCTGACGTCATCACTTTGAACTGAATATTGTGAATGCGTGAAGGCGAGTCGAGAACCATAAGACGCGTAAATCTTTTATTACAAGTATACAGTTGAATATGTTGATGAAACTGAGTAAAATTGAACCCGATCAGTTCCCGCGCCACACATCAGAGATGGAGTTCAAGTCACTGACCTATAGAGCCAGGTAGTCCCGGACTTCCTCTTCGGTTAGCTTCCGGAAGGTCGGTTTCGGTCGTCCTGTCTCCCCACCAATTTTACCCTCCTCTAGCTCTTCTGTGGTAGGAACAGTGATGACCCCGATTTCGATGGTCTTCTCTGTCATCTGTCCTTCGAAGCCTTCCTTCAAAGTGAGCAGGGCGGTGTGAATGGCATCCTCCAAACTGATATCATCATTATACCTGTAACGACATAGGTTGATGATCCAGCGGGCGACCAAGTGGATAACCGCACCGTTTCTCGAGGAAAGTTTTGGCGTTGACCATATTCTTTCCGATCGCGCTCGCCTTCCATGCCCAAAAGGAACCGGAAGGATCGACCTGGTATAACGACTGTCCACGGTTTATGTCCCAGCCAGCGACAAGTAAGGACACGCCATAGGGTCTCACACCTCTGTGACGGGGTTCATGGTCAAAAGGACATAGAGCAGAATGATGCATCATACCCAGATTGAGTAGCTTGCTGCATGACAGTTGCGACTTCTTGTACCAAAACACGCGTCGGTGGGTACTCGCCGTAGATCTTCCAGTATGCCTGAGCACTTTTACGTGCCTTTGCTATCAAAACACGAGAGTCCGGGCCCATTCCCGAGTATACAATTCCAATGTTTGGACATATTACGGCGACCTTGTCGAGCATTGAATCGTCGATAAGAATGGATGAAGATTTCTTCTCAGTTGCGATAACGATCCCATTGGAAGCTGAATAAGGAGTTATACGATGATATTTAGACTACAGACCGACATAAACGCACCCTTGATACCCAGACTTGTCGTACCACCTGCTACCGCCGCCAATGCATGCTCGATCTGTACGAGCTTCCCGCTCGGTGAGAAGACAGTAAGAGAATAGCTGCTCGACGTCGTCAGTAACCTTGAGTGCAGTGAAAAAGGATATAAATGCCTGTAAGCACCGCCGTCAGCACTGGCCATTGTTGTGGAAAGAGTTGAGCTCGACACGCAAGCCTAATTCGACGCGTACGCTTGTGGCTGTGCACGCAACATGACCAAACACATGACGCATCGTGAAGGATTTGCTCGCCACGCTTATATATTCAGCAGTGGCTGTTTCGTTATGTATAATTATTCTCATATTTTCTCAATGTTCAACGTCTTATTTGGCGTCTGCCACCTCGTTTCCAAAGACTGGACAAGATCGTGGTAGCCTTTGCGTTCAAGCCCCCTATTTAGAAAAGATCGCGGAAATCGGACCGAAAGCCGGCTAATTTCTTGGTTTCTTCCGCCCACAGCGCGAAATTAATTGGCGACAATGGACTCTCTGATTGCTATGGGAGATGCCGTTGGTCCTGTAGGCAAAAAGCGGAAAACCTACCACACCCCAGGATCAAGCAAAAAGACACAGAAATCCCAGTCGGACCGGACATATCAGTCTATCCAGAAACGCACCTCTGTACCGAAATCTCTGCAGACAGCAGTCCCCGAGGAGAATGTCAAGTCGTACAAACATATCGCGAACAAAAAACTACGCACAGAATTGGCGCGGCAATCGGAATACGCTGCACAATCGAAAGCCTTGCTACAAGATGCGGAAATGCTGTTGACTGGAGAGGCGGGCATGATGCAGGTAGAGGACGAGCTCGATCGAACTTGGAGGGTTTCGCAGGCAGATATTACCGAGAGTGCTGGCCAGGAGGCTAGCAGAGGACGCAGAGAATGGAAGTTGGATGGCGGCCCATACCATTCGCGATATACGCGAAATGGACGGTCAGTCTTCTTACGAATTTGAAAACGCTCATCTTAGCCCTCTTCGCAGACATTTAGCAATTGCTGGCAGCAAGGGCCATGTTGCAACATTCGATTGGCAAGAGGGCACTTTACACACTGAATTACAACTCCAGGAGACGTGTCGAGACATAACGTGTGTTATTTCAAGTCTTCCCATTATTTCCTGATTATCTATTAGATTCCTTCATGACCACTCTCACTTCGCTGTCGCGCAAAAGAAATATGTCTTCATTTATGACCGCGACGGCGTTGAGCTCCACTGTCTCAAGGCTCATATCGAACCGACGCGACTAGAGTTCTTGCCTTACCATTGGTTATTAGCCAGTGTTGTAAGTTATTCATCATATCATTTTCGAGTATTCACAGGATGAATACAGGGTAACGCAGGCTATCTAAAATACCAAGACACGTCTACTGGGCAGCTTCTCTGCGAGCATCGCACCAAGCTTGGGGCATGTACCACAATGACACAAAACTTGCACAACGCTGTAATACACTTGGGTCATCAGAATGGGACCGTGACATTGTGGACGCCCAATCTCCCGCATCCTGCTGTTCAGCTACTTGCGCATTTGGGGCCAGTAGCTAGTGTGAGCACGGATCCAAGCCAAGGTGGTCGGTATATGGCTACTGCCGGCAAAGACAGCACCGTAAAGGTGTGGGACTGCCGCAATTGGAAAGGAGCTGTGCGTGAATGGACAGCACGGGGCGGATATGCTGAGCTGGAATGGAGTCAGAAAGGCGCTCTTGCAGTGGCTTCTGGAGGAAGCGTAAATGTAAACGTCTTGAATATTCTTTGCATGCCTTTTTAAACGAATAATGTCCTAGGTTTACACGCGACCTTCCATCCATACCCCGTTGCACACAAATGCCCAACCTCCCCTTTATATGACCCATCCCATCCCTCATCGACCACTCACTTCCGTTCGCTTCGCGCCGTTCTTCGATATCCTCACTATCGGGCATTCGGTTGGTCTCTCAAGTATCCTGGTCCCTGGTGCTGGAGAGCCCAACTTTGACAGTACAGAGGCCGATCCCTTCGAGAACAGGAAGGCGCGTCGGGAGAAGGAGGTCAAGGCGCTCCTCGACAAGATACAACCGGACATGATCACCCTTGACCCAGAATTGGTCGGATCGCTGGCGTCGCCACAGAACTTGACAACTGAGACTACCTTTGACGGGAAGCCATCGGTAGAAATACCGTTCGCCCGACTGCCTAGGATGGAAAGGCTCAAGGTACAAGGCAAGGCTGATGATACGGAAGTGGTTAGCGAGGGCGAAGATGAGCCTGGGCTCCCGGATGATCCAGAAAGCAAAGTGAAGAGGAAAGAAGAGCGAGAGAAGAGGAAGATGAGAGGCAAAGGGAAGAGCTTGAAGAGATATCTCCGGAAGCAGAGGAAGAATGTTATTGATCCAGCTGCAGTATGTTTCTCTTTTTCTTCGTGGCCAACGAGATTAATTGTCTCTTAGGTTGCTATACGCAAAAAGCTGGAAAAGCAGAAGGAAGAGAAACGACGTGTGAAAGAGCTGGCTGCGAATGGCGGCGTAGACACACGAAAGCCATCTGCTTTGGATAGATTCAAGCAAAAGTCCTAGTCTCGCACTCGCCGTGGATCCTGTCTTAATGCGAACCTTGCCATTAGTAGGCGGTACAATACCATCAAGTCAGACCATGGTTACAATACAACAAATACAGCTACACGAAAAAATAATCGAAGACGAGGTCTTAATAAAAAGCCACAGCATGCAATAGACCGTGGGGGTGTTTTTGTTGTTGCGTCTCCAGAATGACATCGATGTCTTCATCAATATCATCAGATGCTTCAATCTTCGAATAGACCGTAAATCAACATCTCGTCGTAACGATACAAGACAACTCGACTTACCGCTGTGGCCAACTCCAACATCGCCTTACCAGCAATCAAGGCTTCTTCGTGGTTATCTTTGATTTCGATGTTGATGATGTGAACAGGCCGGTTAAACTCTCCACCTCGACTGAGAAGGTCTAGAATACAGAATACAACCGTTTATGCATACTCCAATTAGACAAATGAGAAAGCGTACCATCACACACCGCATCGAAACAGCGCTCTTCACACGTGAACACTACATCTGCGACGGTTTTGCTTTCCTGCCATCGTTCCGGGGCTAATTTGATCCGGCGGTTTCGGTCTATCATTTGAAGTACGCCGTTGGCTGAATATCTGAGACGAAGTGATGAGAACAAGGCATATGGAAGCTGTCAACCACAAACAAACGGGGATCCTGCGCATTCAGCTCTTCAAATATGGTTTGGTATGGTGTGCCGAAAGAGTAAATATTTGGTTTATCTATGGATGGTCCAGGGAGACGAACAGCGGAACCTGTCCCAGATGAGATGACGCGAAAACCGGCTTTGCTGAGGAATGAATATGAATGAGACGAGTGATGATGGAGATGGTCACAGGGAACAAACTCACGACAGAACGCTGTGGCCCTCCATAGAGCGGTTCTAGAGAGAGAAAATTCTTATTCGGGACGCCGAAGTGAATGAACACCCTACCTGATTACTCGCGCAAACCACACAAAATAGTGGACGGGGTTTGTACGCCGAAGAACTTGAGGATGCGACATTACTATCAGAAGGCTGCCCAACGTGATTCAATGGTATAGGACTGGATGAGACTGAGCCATTTTCTGTTGATGCATGTGGCGGAGGTGTGGGTGTTGCCGAAGGAGTCTGTTCGTTGTTCTGGAGGCGTTGAAGACGAGGGTCTGCCCGTGCAAGGCGAGGGTCTCTTCTGCGAGGGTCCATTCTTGTAACAGACTCAGCCATGACCCACGTGAAAAAGACAAGGTAAAGAAATGAAAAATCAGCAGTATCTAGAACATAAAGTCTCCAGCACGACCCCGCTATTCTCACAGGTTAAATGTGTGCGGGTCGTTGAAGATTCCACTCTAAATCATCACAGAGAAATAAGACGTGAAGCTGCATCTACCTTGAGCAATTCGTGAAGATGATTGATGGTTGAAAACAAGTGGCGGAGTTTCGGGCCGGAGTGCTAACCACAAGAGGACCAGGATAAGGAAATGGGCGACATATCTTTGCTCGCGTGGTTCTCGCGTGAAACTCGCGTGTCGTCCAGGGAAGTCAGCCGGCATGCTGGGCGCCGGACAGCGCACTCATCTCGGTGAGCATAGAACTCTTACTATGTGTCTGATAGTAGTAAAATAAATTCATTACGAAGAATAGGAACTATTTTATGTCTATACTTTTTGTCGTGTAATGGGTGGCAGAACTAAGTACTCTCTCTTTCTACGGTCATCGTGAGCGGGCGCCTTATTACCACGGCCATCCACAGAGTATGGCACTAGATGTTTCTCTTCGACGTCGATGATAATACTAGTAGTAGTAACACACACTGGCCACAGATGACTGCAGGCTAAGGCTTCCCCACTGGCGGATGCCGCAAGTGCCGACTGACCTCCCTGCACGACACGCGAGTTTCACGCGAGAACCACGCGAGCAAAGATATGTCGCCCATTTCCTTATCCTGGTCCTCTTGGCTAACCAAGTGCCTGTGCTGACAGAGTCAAAGCTTCGCTCTTGCCCTCATAATCACTAGGTACGTTACATGCTGCTCTCCAGTCTCTTTGAGCCTCAAAGCCTCATTCTTGCAGAACATGGAAATAGATAATTTATCCCTGACTGCGTCCGACGACGAAGTCAGGCGCCTCGTCTCCCAGCACGAAGTCTCTATTCAGCAACTCGATGCAGAGATGGACAGTCTAATGCACGAAATCCGTCGCCTGCAATTCAGAAAGTCGCAACACGTAGACCAAATCCGTCTCTGCAAAGGCCGCATCACACTTGCTCGACGGTTGCCTCCTGAACTGCTAGCTAACATCTTCGAACGCTGTGCACGCGACGGCTGGACAAGAACACCGTTAACGGTCTCCCACGTTTGCTCCGAGTGGCGTAAAGCGACTGAGATACCATCTGTCTGGTCGTATCTATACGTCAACCTTGACACTCCAGATCCGTATGGCAAAACAGATTTCTGGTTGCGTAACGCCAAAGCCGCCCCACTATACATACAGCTGGAAGTACAGACTGATATATCGCACCTCAGCAGCATCATAGACATGCTTGTAGTGCGCGCCAATCAGTGGAGGAGTTTTACGGTGACATCGAGTCTACTGGCTCCTGTCAATCAGCTTCTCGCCCGTTGTAAAGGATCATTTTCCCATCTAAGGACTGTACATGTTACAATACAGGAAGACGTGATTAATCATACCATGGAGACGCCCATTCTGGGCTTGCCCGAGTTCTGCGAGGATA
This sequence comes from Hymenopellis raphanipes, assembly GCA_003314085.1. Taxonomy (NCBI): domain Eukaryota; kingdom Fungi; phylum Basidiomycota; class Agaricomycetes; order Agaricales; family Physalacriaceae; genus Hymenopellis; species Hymenopellis raphanipes. The sequence continues at coordinate 8,572 of QLPD01000240.1, forward strand.
CTCCATCACTGCAATCACTCACCATCTCTCGCAACATCCTACCCACACCAGGAACTATTCCTCAGCATGTTCCGAGCCTCGTACTTGATCTGCAAGGTTATCGTGCACCCGTCTTCATACCCATGGAGGCTCTTTTGAATCTTTTACAAGATCTACCTCAACTTCAAAGTCTTGCAATTACTACGCCTCGCGATCAACCCCAAGCGATTATACGCACCCTGGTTGATCCAGCCAGAACTGTAGCACTCTCGGACTTACGCTCTCTGACCGTCATTGGTGCAAACGAGATATTTGTCCTTCTCTCGCACCTTCAACTTCCCCAACTTCGTCGCATATCGCTCTGTTCCTCCGAGGACCCCTCGCCTTACCCACATCCAATCGTGGGAGCAGCTCTATGTCAATTGCTGCAGCACGCAGATGTACCTCTCGAGACGCTAGAGCTGTACGACCTCGACCTGTCGCCAGACGATTTCGTTACTTGTGCGAGGCATGCGCCCATGCTACAGGAGTTACACCTCCATGAAAGCGACATTACAGACGATGGTCTCCGCGCTATCAGCCGCCATTGCAAGAACCTGAGAAGCTTGGATTTACGGTGGTGCGGGCAGATTTGGGGGAGAGAATTGGTCGAATTGGTTCGCAGCCGCACTATCGAAGACGGCATGGTGCCTATAGAGTGCGTTACAGTTATTAACTGTTCCCACATGCAGGAGCAAGACATCTTTGACTTGGCCGAAGTCACTGTTTGTCGCCTCGTCATGCGCGATTCAGATGACTATTGCTGTGAGTGCTTCATCCTATGGTAAAAGCAGCACTTAGAACTTCTCCAGTACCATTTGGATGTTGCTCTAATGAGCGATATAGGCGCCGTTTCCACCTTCGGCAGCTAGAACGTGGCTTTCATGTTGGAGAGTCGCGTAGAATTATATTATAGGTTGGACTCTTGCTTTGGATTAACTGCAGTGTTGACGTATCTCCCTCTCTAGCAATGCTCGATATCCAGTGTAAGAGGGTGTGTAGGCCCGAGCCTACGACGATAGAGGTCGGCTGGATCTAGTACTTGGACAACTTTCAGATCGTTGTGATGAACTACAAGCAGGTCACCAGACTGGCAGGTTCTAAGCCCTTCAAATCAGTTATAATAATACATTGGATGAAACCTAAAGTGAAGTCGTAGGATAAAGTAGCGCATTACAAACGGAGGAAACACCATACAACTTACAACATTATCATAGAAAGAAGCCGTAACTTAGACCTATTCCTTAAATAAAATGACCTCATCCTCTGGTTCTTCCACGAAGCGTTGACTCTCCTCTCGATCCTCGACGACGTGCCGTGAGCCAACGCTTTTCTTCATATACCCTGCACGGATCCATTGCTCCTCGATAGTCAAGGACGTGCGTCTGTCGTCGACAGACCAACTAACGCTGGTCCTGACTCCAACGCCAGTCGGGGCCATGCTTTCTCTCCGCTTAGCTCGCGATATCGGTGTGACAGGCTGTTGTATGCTAACACCAGCAGCCGCGAGGACATCTGGAACAGGCGCGTGTCCCTTGACTGTCTGCATCCGATGTGCCCAACTGCATGTCATTCTGACAATAACTCAAACTCGTGACGACTGGAAGAAGAATGGAACCACTTACCCCGGACCAAGAACAAACTCTCCGCCAAGCTGCCCAATCTCGCCACCCTTCTCCCAAACCGGCATGCCCACCCGAAGCGCCCTGAGAACCACCATCGCAATCCCACCCAACGTCCCTCTCCTCACATAGCCCGTATGGGTCTCTTTTTTGCATTGTATATCGCCAGTCGTGCTCATCCCAAGCGAACGATACACCTCCATCCCAGGATCGACGTACATCTCGAAACGGGCCCCAAAGATCGCCTTGTACTTGTCGATCAGGGCAGGTGATCCATTGCCGATAACGACCACGTTCGCGTCGCGCGGTGTGAGGGACGCGAGGGAAGACATGTAGTCCTGACAAAGGGGGCACCAGAAGTGCCGGATAAAGACAATGATGCTGCGTTTGTGCGCGAACACGGCGCCGAAGGGCACGCGTAGACCTGACGGAGCGATCAAGGGCAGAGACGCGGCACGGTTGAGCTGCGTGGGTGTCGGAAGCATCCATTCGTTCGAAATCGCAGAGGTAGAGGGGAGGTTGGTGGGCAGGGATTGGCTATGAGTATGTGAAGGAACGGAGGACTCGGTTGACGCGTCGTGATCGTCGTGAGATTGAGTTGGGGTGGAGACGTTTACATAAGAAGAAGTTTCTGAACGTGTGGGTGTAGCAGGAGGAACGGGAATACGTCCAGAACGAGTAGGTGTAGAAGGACGCACAACAGGTGGAACGAGGGTGGAGCGTTGACTGTGCACAAGCCTCTTTTTAACTTTTGGAAACGCGAGAGATGGTGACAAGGTTTCGGGCTGAGAGTAATAGCCTGCATCAGCGTGAGGCACTCGTAGCGGTAGATGTCGAGAATCGAGCGATGCTCGTGTGGACAAAGAGCGATCAGTCGCCGTAATGGTGCTGACTGGCGAGGGCATCGGTGAGGAAATGGACGCGACGGAGACCTTGCGGCGTCTTCGCTGGTCACCGCAGCGAGTAGTGCTGTTCATGCTTGTATTACTTGCTTTCCTTGGCATGAAAATCCTTGCCATTCTGCCTCGCGAAGCCGAACTGGGGCATGCCGACAGGTTGCTTGTGTCAAGCTCGGTGTCGCTTGAGCAGGGAGTGGGAGTGAGCCTTGAGAGTGGGCCGCGTACCGCGGTAGGAGAAGCCAGTTGTGAAGAAGATAAAATGGCGATAGACTGAGAACGTCTTCGATAGTGAGATTCTGTCTGCGTAAAAACTCTAATTGGAAGCTTGAGCGGTTCCAATACGTCCTCGGATGATGACGAGGCGCGATTTTCGCCATAGAATGGTGGGCGGGGGAATGGTGTGGACTCTACCCGGCCTTGGAGAGTGCTGGAGCGACTCCTCAACACCGAAAGTGGCGCAAAAGGATCGTTGGGGTCTGGGGCTGGGTAGCGAGTGAGAATGTCGAGGGCGAGAACAGGGCCAGTGGCGGGGTCAGCGGATGGTACGGGCTTGCGCCTGATCCTAGGCGCCGGCATCGAGGTCGGCCCAGTGAGAATGAGGGCAGCCATGGGAGTAAGAAAGAGAAAGAGAGGCAAGCGATAAATAGACGGCAGAGATCAAAGGCGTGCTATCAAAGTAAAGCCTGAAAATCGACGCGTGGCATCGGTGAGGCCCGCCGACGCGAAGAAAGAAAGGGAACCATGCGATCGCAACGTGGCGTCAAAGGCCTCATTGTTCAAAGCAATCTACTCTTACGTCCGCTTACACGTTGTTCCAGCCTCGACTGCTGCCGTGAGTACATCGGTACATGAGGCCTTGAGGTTCATACAGGACGTGGAGCAGAACTGACTGGAAAAAAACATGCAACGCCGGCGGCACAGAGACCCGCATTTGGTCAAAATCTTCAATTCCTTACTACTGTACCCTACTTGGGTCACTAACAGGTGCGACTATACTAAAAGATATGATAGGGACATGCAATATCAAAGGGCTGGCTGCAGAACCTCCTCCACGACTTTGATTGACACGAGACCCGCCAACAGAAATGGGTGCCTGCCGCATCGGCCAACCTCAAGATGCACATAGCCATTATATACGCGCCTCGTATGATACGTACATGCTGGTGATTCCAAGGGCAAGCTTTATGTTGAATGGTCCTCATTGACTGCCAAATCGTCGCGAAAGACCTGCTCCCTCCATGCGACCCGGCTCATCTTAACTGACCTACATTGACTAGTTTGTCTTCGGTTGTCCAAACGCCTTCAATCCAAGGTCGCGCACGTCACGTGTTCGATATCACAGCCATAAGACTCGGGTATGCTGTCGGCCATCCGTCCTTTGCTTCTGATCACCACCGCTGTATTCTCCAGCCTTCCCTTCTAGGCTTCTTTGTTCTTCTAGTATCGGATGAATTACATCCAGGTGCGAGATGGAAGCAGCACTGTACTAGACTGACTAATAACTGGGCGCGTTTAGCTCGAGAAACTTGGTGAAACGCTGTGCGAACTCCGTATCCGACTTTGCTGACAGGTCTTCATAGGCGAGGGGACCTACGCCACCGTCTACAAGGTCCGTATCCCGCCGCGATCGTGGTGTTACGCCTCTGAAATAGGTGCAGGGGCGATCGAGAACGACCAATGAAATTGTGGCTCTCAAGGAGATTCACCTCGATGCAGAAGAAGGAACGCCGTCCACTGCTATCCGAGAAATTTCCCTTCTGAAAGAGCTCAAACATGTCAACATTCTGCGTCTTCATGATGTCATCCACAGCGAGACGAAACTCGTTCTCATCTTTGAATATTGCGAGATGGATCTGAAAAAGTACATGGACAAGCACGGCGAAAATGGCGCACTTGACCCAAACACGGTTCGCAGCTTCATGTACCAGCTGTTGAAAGGAACAGCATTCTGTCATGAAAATCAAGTCCTACACCGAGATCTCAAACCACAGAACTTGCTCATCAATCGTAAGGGTGAGCTTAAGTTGGGTGACTTTGGTTTGGCGCGGGCATTCGGTGTTCCTGTCAACACCTTTTCGAACGAAGTGCGTAATTTAGGAATTCCGTCAACAAGTCCCTGATTACTCTCCCAGGTTGTTACTCTTTGGTATCGGGCACCGGACGTTCTTCTCGGCTCGAGAACGTACAGTACATCGATTGACGTATGGTCGTGTGGTTGCATATTCGCAGAGATGATTTCAGGAGTCCCTTTATTTCGTGGAAGGGATAATTCAGACCAGTTAATGCATATCATGAGGATCCTTGGTACTCCCCAAGAGCCGCTGAAGAATATGTTCCCGGACATCGTACGTCCCTCGCACTATTGTTCTTACCTCGAATTAACCGGCCTGTAAGCCTGACCTTGCAAACAAACAATTCCCTCACTATCCCAAGATCAACCTGGCGCAAGTCCTACCAAAGGCATCTCCTCAAGGTGAGCTTGTCAAACTTGTGTCTTCGTGATATTGATTTCTGTTGTAGCCATCGATCTCCTTGAGAAGCTTCTCAAGTTCGATCCTAAAGAACGAATAAGCGCTGTTGATGCTCTTCAGCATCCTTACTTTTCTGCCGTGACTACTCCTTTCCCCTTAAACCCCGCTCCGGGGTCTATGCCACCTCCAGCGTTCAATTTCCCGCACCCTCATGGTATCCCGCCTCAGCATCATGTCCCGCCACAAATGCAACAACAGATTCCCATCAACAACCAACAAGCGTATCAACGACAGCCGCAGAACATCCCAATATTTGGCCAGCATCAGCCTAGTTCGGTTCCCATCCTTCAGCACAACCCGCATGCTCAAGCACAGGCTCAGCTTGTGCAACAACAGGCCATGGCTCAGCAAGGCGCGTATGGACAGATGCAATTCAATCAACAGTACCCATCTCGCTGATGACCATCTATTCGGTGGAGTCTGTACCGTAGTAATTATTTATACTGATTTCCATGAGCGGGGCTTGGACAGTGTAGCGGCATACATTTGCGTGTATAACTACGTGTTGTACGTTACAGTTTAGATGATAATGTAGGAGTTACCATGTCTGCTTTGCTGTTTATTGTTAAGCGTTCTCAGTCGCTAACTTTACAAGAGGCATGTTTATCCGACTCTCAATGCCTGGCGAAGAGGTCTACCTTTCGTGAGGCGAAGCACGATGGAATGCACATCTATTTTTTTCTTTAAAAAAAAGTCGCTTTGACATATGCGTCGCAAACTATGGCAAGCACTGGTGAAACAGACAACACCCGCCTCAAACAAGGACCCATTCAATCTTCAACTGACCATGAGCGGACGGTGCGCACGTTAGAGCGGATGCACCATCAAAGACATCGTCAAAGTCGGTGGGGGAAAAGCATGCCGGCCGAAGAGTATATATGGTACCCACGTGACCTGTTACCACTTTGAGAACAGGGCCACGACCACAACACTCCTGGACATGGCTTACACCGACCGCACTGCAGATTTCAAGAATGCCGTGCAGGCGTCGTCATCGTCGGGTACGGCGCAGAAGCGGCGGCAGCCTGCAGAGCACCACACAGAAATCGCCGGAGGCAAAGAATACGTTGAA
>QLPD01000241.1:0-38237 GCA_003314085.1 Hymenopellis raphanipes
TCGCAGTGAGCGATGACTGGCAAAGGAAATCGGCGACGACCTTGGGGAAATATTGATGGAAGCGCGGGGCTTTCAGTGCAGGTAAATATGTCACGTTGATCGATGTCAGATGAGGTAGACAACGAAGCAGAGCGGCAACACAAATCGAGTATTGTGCTGCATCGGCCTTATCAGAGTCGTCTGTTTCCAGAGGAATCTCGGTGAGTGATACGCAGCGAATGAGGGGTTGTAGATGGGGGTGGCGGGTGAGATGGGCTAGGAAGTCCTCTACCTTGAGAGAATAGGCCAAGTCGATGTGATGGAAGAGAGCGCGCTGGCTTGGGCCGGACCACGTCCGAGCGACAAGCGCGCAGCTCTCGAGAGTTCGTACGAGGCCCGAAAGATGGTCAACAATCGTATCTACAAGCTCAGGTGGCAGGGGAATGCTCATTTTTTTCGGTGGTACGCTTTTTTTCGAGGATGTAAATTCGCTGATAGTTCTAGCCACGGGGAAAGCCAAAAACTCACTTGAGCAGGTGTTCACAGTTCCCAAGAAATTTGTTACCTGTATATCCAAGTTTGAATATTTTTAGTGCCTAAGAAAGCAAAAAGTACGCGTACTTGAAATGCGGAAGACGAGGCAAGGCTAGCACGCAACACAGCCGGTCTAGTACAAGGCTCTGGAAGAAGATTACTGGAGCAGGCGTCCCAAGACGTGGACAAAAGCCTGGCGGCAGCAGTTGATTCGGATAGTACGGCGGCTTTCGAAGCTTTTCCTGTGGCCTCTGCAGGGGGGTTGCGGAATCCAATCTTTGCTAGATGATGGCAGGAGGCATCCAGATGTTGGCCAAATCAATCATCACATGACGTGATTTCGGGCGTTTTTGTCAAGGCGCACGCGTTGAAGCAAAAAATCGATGTCTCAATCTCTACAAACACAATTCTCGACGTCTTCGGCAGGCCATATGCTGATTATACGATACGTCGCGTGAGAGGTTGACTATTCGTATGACTATAACGCGACGTTAGTTACCACTTCTGTCCCCCTCTCGGATCTACCCTCCCGCCTTCAGACACCCAACTAAAAAGCCGACTTTATGCTAAACTTCCCAACCTGTCCCTACTAGAAGCAAAGGACTCCCCGACTCGCGAGGCGCGGTAAAGCGCACCGTATCAGGGATACAAGCTCTGGCTGCATGTAGCTGATAATAGACCATTCGTGAGAGTCCTCCTCAAAATAAATGCGCTGCACGTCCCTAAAGGACGAATGGGACAGTACTTCATCAAGTGTCGCCCACTCCTCCTCGATGTCGCAAAACCTGAACGTGAGTTCTGTGAAATGAATCGTAGTGCCCGAATCGGCGAGGCAGCGGAACATTGAGGAGAGCCAGTTGATGTAGGCCCGCTCTTCGTCGCACCTAAAACCAGTTTCGGTTGATATACATAGCTTGAAATGATTGAAATGAAGGCCGTCGAAGAGACCGTCAGATAGCGGGAGGTCGCTTAGGATGTCTGACGATGTCGTTAGGAATCGCTTTTAGGAGTTGAAACAAAAAGAAATAGACGAACAAGGGCTGAGGGACAATCTGAACGACTCCAATTGGAGAGATGCAGGTTGTAGAATATCCCGGAACAGTATGCCTACGTCGCGAGCCCGGCTGACGACAACCGCGCAGTGTTTTAGATTGGGAAACATAGCCGCGTGCTGGCTGAGCCAGAAGTTAAGGGCAGGTTGCAGTTTTTGGACATTCGGCAAATCGAAACGGAGGATTTCAATGGCAGGAAGGTGTACGACACGGAGGTTGGAGCTGAGATTGGACTTTGGCTGGAGCAGCCTATCGCCCATGTCGTAGGGATCAATGTCTAATAAGACTTCTTTAATACTAGTATCTTCCAAAAACGAGAATATTTGTTGAAAATCGGTCGCATCTCCAAGAGTGCGCGCGCAGAGCTGTGTAAGCGATTGGGATGTGTGCAGGAAAGTGTTGAATGCGTTGATGAATTGGCAGTCGTGAGCACACCAGAATCGAAATGATCTGTCGAAAAAGATGTGGAGATCGGTTAGACGAGGGAGGAGAGGGAATAAGGCGCCGAGGCAGGTGACTTTCTGCCACATTATCACGCATTGGACTAGATTTTGGAGGTAGGGATAGCGGAGGAGGTGGCGGTGGAAGCGGCTCGCCCGATAAGAGTCGAGTAAGCTGATGCAGCGAAAGAGGCGGCGCTGGCAGGGAGTGACCCATGTTCGGGATATGAGCGCGCAGATTGAGACAGTTGTCAAGTCAAGATTTTCTACAACCAAGTCCACGAGCTCTGGGATTGAAAGAGGATTTTTGATTAGAGTCATGACACTCTATGACGTGCATTAGTTCGCCCTAAAGGCGGAGACACCTTCGAAACTTACTGGACAGGTTGCCGGTATGGTCGGGAGGCGGTCAGTTTAGCGCTAAGAGATGGGCACTTCGCCTGAAGGGATTCAGGTTTAGCTACACGTTAAATGGGGAGAGACATACCAGAACGATCTTGAAAAATCAAATTTGCGAAACGATCTCTCGATCCACTGGCAAGGACGCGTCGCAGAATGTCTGAAATTGAGATGAAGGAGTGACGGGGCGGCAAGTGTACCCGCGACGATGATGGTGGACAAGACGAACGATAACCCCAAAAAATTGAATCGTGTTGTGTGTACGTGTGGATTGCAGACGACGACGGCCCTAGATGGATTGGCACTATCTTATCTCGCACCAGGAAAGCACGAACAATTACCTTCAACCTTGCGAGACTGACTTCAAGAGTTTTATGCACATTAGTCCTCGCGGCTTTATTTCGATATCGGCTTACACATAGGAGCAAGCATTAGTGTCTTGTACTAGATGCTCTTTGACTCCATCCCATACTTACCAAAGGAAAGAACTCCCCAACTCGCGAGGCGCGGCCAAGTGTGCCGTATCACGGACAAGCTTCAGCTACGCATAGCCTACGTTACTTGCAGCGGTATATCGCCGACGCGGATAACATTTACACTTTTTCCCGCCTACAGATCAAGCGACGACCCAGTCATGGGAGACACGCAGTCTATATGGGCTGTCATACTTGTATCGAAATTATGTGGATATGCTTGGGTACATACGTAGCGGGACACCGCGTAACAAGAACAGTCGGGGACAAAGACATCAAAGATCTCTATTAGCAGTCCTTCTTCAGTTCCTTCCTTTAACCGGGCAGAAAGAATACGTAGCCCCGTCGCAGAGCGGGGCGGCACATCCAAGTGTGTATATGCTGGTACAAGTCATCAGCGGCGCCACATCCTGATCCTCAGAAGAACCCTCACCTAGACAAAACAAAGAACACCCCGACCTGCGAGTTTAGGCAGAACAAGTCGCATCTCGTTTGTAAGAGCCGGGTGTGCCGCTTCAGTAAGCAACGTCGTCTGCCGGCGATCTACCTTCTCGAACTGGATGCTACAAACATTCCTGAATGCTGGATGCATTAAACTGTGATCCAGTCCCTCCCACGCTGACGAAATGTCGAGAAAGTTCAGAGGAGGCATTATCGTGAAGGTGAGCTTCGTAAAATGAACGGTAGCCTTCGACTCGGAGATGGCACGGAATATGGCCGACCACCACTCAATGTTGGCCCGTTGGATATCATCGTGAGTGACGAGAGCGTGACGCACGTCGCCCACGGCAATGCCCAGGTGGACATGCTGAAATTTCAGACCTCCAAGGGGCAGCGTTGGAGGTAGAGAGATTCCCCTAGCGTTGAAGTAGGCTTCATCGTCTTTCTTGATACTATCAACAAAGTCTAAGTGGAACAGATTTAGAAATCTCCTAGCAGGATAGCCATTCAGACATTACCGTATGTGCGATCAAATTTGAATGTCGCGAGATTAGGGAATCCATTGCGAGACATCACATCCTGCCACCTCGCCAGCCCCCGTGCGTCATGGGCTACGAGTTCGCACTGTTTTAGGTTCGGAAAGTTGGTGTGATGGTGTGTGAACCAGTGGTGGAACTGCTCCTGTTGGCTGCCAACGTCAAAGCGAAGGCATTCGACCGAGGCAAGTCGTAAGCGCTTGACGGGGATATCCAAGTCGGCAAGGTCTTCGTAATGGTCCATGGCGCTCTCCAAGCTGACTCGCTTGACGCTGCTCCCCGGGAAGAGGTTGAACACATTCTGAAAGTCGTCGAGCCAAAAGAGGTTTTTGATTTCAACTTGGACGAGCGGGGCACGGTGTAAGAAGGTCTGTAGTAAGAGGAGGAAAGGCTGGTGCATCGGTGCCTCCCACCACGTGTCCACAAAGTCGATAGTCATGGATGTTACGTCGGGGCAGAGGGAAAGCAGAGTTGTGAGCTGGGAGACGTAGACGTGATGAGAAGACAGAAATTTATGAGGATGTGATTGGACTGTGACGAAACGGACGAGGGTCTGGAGATGAGGAAGGCATGTGAGACGAGCGAGCAGTATGTCCAGGCGTTTCGAGGTGGCGGGAATAACGACGTGGTAAAAGAGAGCGCGTTGGGCAGCACCGGACCAAGTCCGCGCGACAAGCGCACAGCTTAGCAGCGTGCGTTGGTCCCCAACTAAATGTTCCACGACTAGCTGTACGAGCTCGGGTGGCAAAGCAAGGCTCATGGAAAAGTTCCTGTTTCTCTATCAAGAAGTGAATTTGTGTTAATGGGAAAAAGGCAAGAGCTTACTGGAGCAGGGGTTTTCAAATTGACAGACTACAACTGAAACAAGATCCGTTACCTACGTGCCCGAATTTTAACGTGTCTAGAAAAGAGGGGAGAAAAAGTATGCGTACTCAAAACGCAAGAGCCCGTGGAGGAGCTGGAAAATGCAGCCGAGACTACTGGACGACCAGTTAATATCTCTTCTGAGCGGAGTGGTGAGTTCTGATGGTGCAGAAACTCGAGGCTTGAGGAGCCGTTTCTACGGCTTCTCTAAAGCGATCCCGGGAACGCGCTAGATGATGGCAAGAGGCAACACGTTTTGAAACCAACACGACGTGACATCTATCACATGATGTGATTTCAGTTTTGTACCGAACTACTGCAAACTCGTCTAACTACGCGTTTTCGGTAAGATCGTCAAGGTGTACGATATAAAAAACCATATAATACGTTGCGTGAGGCGCAGTCCATCCGTATGGCTATAATACGACGTCGACTACCACATTTGTCCCCTCTTGAAGTAAGAGATAACTTCCCCTAGACTTCCCCATCCTCTGTCCCTACGCGAAGCAAAGAACCCCTCGATTCGCAAGGTGCGGCAAAGTGCGCCGTATGATGCGCGCAAGCTCCGGATGCGCCTGGTCGGTAATGAGGGAATGACGATTCGAGTCATCCTCAAAGTGAATGCGCTGCACACTCCTAAATGCGGAACGGGACAGTACTTCATCAAATGTTGCCCACTCGGCTGAAATATCCCCGTCGTCGTCGAGCTCCATGAATGTAAACGTGAGATCGACGAAATGAACAGTTGTCCCCGAATTGGCCAAGTGGCGAAACATAGAGGTGAACCAGTTGATCAGTTTTGCCTCTTCGAGATGATCATCATCGTCTGGCTCACTGCGATTGACGGTACGCAGATGAAAGTGATTGACATGAAGACCTTCGAAGAGGCTCTCGCTAGTCGGCAGTTCCACGCCGCAACTGAACATAGCTGATGGCTTCGTTAGATTTGCTTCTAGTAATCACATGGAGGAAAACGAACTATGCATTAATTCCAGTGTGAATGATTCCAGTTGAAGAGCTGCAGGTTTAAGAATATCACGGAACCATATGTCCAAATCCTCAGGTGTGAACTTGATAACCACCTCCAAGTGTTTTAGATTGGGGAACATGGTTGGGTGTTGGCAGAGCCAGAAGGTGAGGGCACTGCGCAGTGAGAAGGCATAGGCCACACCCAGATGAAGGCGGTTGATAGCAGGAAGGTGTACGACACTTAGTGTCGAGTTGAAGAAATCAGGATCGGCCGGATCGTAACGTCTCGCGTACAAAGAGACGCGTTTAACGTTGGTGCCTTCCAAATATGAGAACATTTGTTGAAGATCAGTTTCATGATCTCGAAGATCGTACACGGCGAGCTCTATAAGGGACTCGGAAGAGTGCAGGAAAGCGCTGAATGCTTCGATGAATTGACGATCATGAGAATCCCAGGATCGGGATCGGTCGAACGTGATATGGAGGGAGGTTACACGAGGAATGAGAGGGAATAAGGCAACGAGGCGGGACAGATAGTAGTTCCGTGACTCGCTGTAGTGGCTGGGCCTCTCGATGGCCATGGATCGGATAAGATTTCGGAGGTGGGGATAGCGTTGGAGGTGGAGGAGGAGGGGGACTACCCAAAAAGAGTTCTGCAAGATAACGTTCTGAAAGATGGCACGCTGGCAGGGTGCGACCCATGTCCATGATATGAGCGCGCAGCTTGCGAGTGTGTCATAGTCCAAGAGATGTTCAACGATCAACGCCACGAGCTCTGGGGGTAAAACAAGCCCGTTCATTGGACGAGTGTGCCACCTTTGAGGTGGATTGGTTACCATTAAATGGGAAGGCACATTTGAACGTTACCGGACGGTGGATTGAGGGTAGCGTTGGGGTAGCGGCAGGACTATTCAGCTAAATGGATTGGGATTTATATACACGTTGAATTGGAAAAGACGTACAAGAAAGATCTCGAAAAAATGAAACGCGCAAAAAGTTTCGCGCCAGCTGTGATAAGAACACGTTCGAACCGAATCGTAGAAGATTTTAGATGAACGTTTATTTAGGGTGCTTGATCGTCCTTGATCACTAACCACCACCATCGTTTCCTCAAAAGGCGCATTCGAGCAATTTTCTTGCGATGTTAATGAATTAAATGTACGTCCTATTGTATCATTTCGTTTATCTTCTTCTAATCCTTCTTTTTCCTCCAGAGTGGAAACCTCAAGTCAAGTAGAAACATGCTGATATGGTTGGTCCACGGACATACGGTGCGCTGGCCACACGCCCCGCGCGCGACACTTGCTGATTACCGTGTTTGAAGCAGTTAACGACTTGATATCGACCAACAGGCCAACCCAACCGTCGTCCAGCCATCCCATACCAACCATACGAATACCTGGAGTCGCCTACTACGCGCCATTACCGCCCTTTCACGGTCTTGGAAATCGAGGACACGCCTCCAAATACGACGCAGCGCGGTGCGGGCGTGAGGCTTACTCCATGTCAGCGCTTAGGACAATATTTTGGCCAGATACGCAATCGAGGAACGTAAAGCCTCCAGGCCAGGTGTCGCATATGAAAGCCTGACGAATCGGCCGTTCCGTACAGCTGCGCACAGCTCCTGCAAAATGCAAGTCAGGCATCGCTTGCTGCCTGGGCTTTAACAGGCCGACGAGAAATCATTATCCAGATTTCGAGGGCGCGCGTCCAAACCTGGTGCGTAGTCGCGTCCATTTCATTCCACAAATCCAAACTAATTCTTTACTAGCCAGTAACGAATCTGTCGTTCAAGTACGTATCGTTTATCGAATTGTGCAATATCCTCAAACTCAGTGGTATCCCCAGGTCCAAAGGCATCCTTTAAATTCTTTAAATGATTCCCATTATCACGCCCCAACATTCGGTCCATACGTGTATGATGCGAGGCCCCGTCGTCCGCGTTCTTGGGTTCGCACATGCATACGTCTAGTTCGCCTAAGCCAAACCAACGAGCTAGAAAGCCAGCTTCACGCTATAAGAACACCCTGCTCGTGGGTCTTGGGGATGGCCTCCAATATCTTACGGACGACAGTCGCCGCTACAGGCGAACGATTCATTGTAGGACTGACTTCGTCGACGGAAAATCGACTGTCGAGTCATAAAGGAGACACGGTGTGTTCAAGAGAATTGACCAGGAAGCATCAACCAGTCTCTCGTACGTTGTTGTTCTTTCTGATTGATGGCCTACTGATATATAGACATGTAGCGCCTGAGCAAAGAACTGGCGTCGTCAAGTTCCCCTGATCTCATCGTCGTGCGGAAAACCCTATCACATACACGTCACCCGAAGCTATCCAGGTGCTGCGCAGCGCGCTCAAGTCTTGAATCGCGTTGCTGGACTGGTACTCGTTCCTCCCAATATGACTCCTTTCTCGCAGTTTTCTCCCCAGAGCACGCCTTGCTCCTTCATGCAGATAGCAACTCAGGACAGCGAAACTACCTTTTGGCCATACCAAGAACTCGATTTGGATGGGAATCATAGACTTGGAGTCGTGATATTTTGCCAGGATCTTGCTCGCTCGCAATACCTTCATCCAGAAGGCTTTCATGTCCGACAGGAATGCGACTTCGTTTGCTAGCCTCTCGCTAGTCTTATGTCAATGATAGCATGAGGGCAGAGTCGTTCCACAGCATTACGTGTGTCTGTCTTCTATTAGTATTTCTTTCCAACTATACATCCTGAAGCCAATATCCCTTTCTTTGTTTAGCTGCGCGTTCGCGCTCCATCGACACTCGATGGATGGCTCACCTTGGCCTGGCCTCCCTAGCCTTTTGCACGACGTTGTTTCTACCACCGGGCGGATTGTTGCCCCTCTATCAAGGAATCGAAGCTATGAAGGCATTCCCTAATACAATCAATTTCATCTGTGTGAGTAACATCACCAGTGATATCTAGTTTTCTGGTTACTAATCTTTTTTAGGTAGAACGCCACCAGTCTAGGATTCGAGGTCTCGCTGTGACCGCCGCTGATTCGCATGGCCGTCGTATCGTGTTGTATATACCGATTCGATCCATCTAAGCAACGCGGGACGACGGGTAAACTGGACTCGAGAATACTCAGTAATCACGGAGTCCGTCGACGTGCTTACTTACTTCTCTTTCAATTCACGGTCTCATGAAATCGTCTTTAGACGCGACGCCGGTAATCCCATGGTTTTAGTCTCTCGTCCTGCCAACATTTCCTTGCGAATGCCCCGATAGTCTAGACGCGCAACGGCAGTCTTGCTTAGTCAATACATCAACAGTTCCTCTTGTTCGACCTCTTCGCCCAGAGTTTCCAACGGCAGACCGCCGTACGTGTTTTTCTTGCTAGCCTTTGACGTTCAAGATAATTCAAGCTTAAGGACAGGATACCAGAAAGTTGCAGGGCCCGTCTGAATTGCAAATGTGGACCTTGCGGGGGTTGGAACACGCGTTTCTTCACGCGGTCATTCGCTCCATTTTCCCCCAAGTAAGCAGCACCATTACGCCTCGTCGCTATTAAGTAAAGCAAACAAAAGTTTTCAGCGTACTTTCAAACGTAGTGACGGTGACGTCATCACGATTCAAGGCCTAGTTACTTTCAACCATTCTTGCACTCGCCGCCGTCGCGATGTCTTAACAGTCGGCGTATTCGGCACTCCCTCCTTCTACAGTGGTCGTATGAAGATACTCAAGGGCCTTGATACGTCTACCATCGACGATCTATGCACCTGTGCACGAAGAACCATTTACCCGTCCGATATTAGCCTTCACCCAACGCTTACCTCCCCCTGCCTATCACACGCTTTTGCCATCGTCCATTACCGCCCAGCAGAAATCCAGTCCGAGCGATACAATTACACGTCTGTTCAAGCCTGTACACTTGAAATGCACGCTTAGCTGATCGGTTAGAACGCGACCAGCCGGTCTTCTCGGTCAAGTAGGGCGGCTCCTTGTAGCGTAAGTGTAGGGCATGGGGGGGGGCAGCCCGGGAGATCAGGTTCTCGGACAGCAGAAGAAGTGCAGAGAACGGCGGAGGCGTAGGAGAGGTGAAGTTCTCCGAGCCAGTCGATGGCGGTGGGCGTCGGGAGAAGAGTAGTCGCGCCGTATGATCTGGGATATCCCTCATGGACTTGGAAGGTATGGACTAAATGGACAAAGAGGCCCGAATACCTCGATTTATTTCTTTACTACACTTCTGTTGTTTTGATACGACTCGACGGATTGGGATTGTATAATGAACAGTCAATAGCATGCGGACATCCTGGAGAGCGGCAGAGGAGCGTGCGCGTGTGAGGCGTAGGAGAGCTAAAGTTCTCCGAGGAACTCGATAGGGGCGGCGGGAGAAGAGTTCGCGATGTCCCTCTTGTGATGAACAGTGAATTGCACAGACAATAGTACCAACTTATACTTAGTTGGCAGACTGGTTATGATGTAGCTGACTATTGTTCATGTCCATCAGTATACAACAGAGGCAATTTGAACTGTTCTCATTTGCTTAGTGTTCTTTATTAGTTGGATTTCTTTATTAGCTTACTATGTCTGTCGGAGTATATCCTTAGCTATGTATTTAGCGTAGGCAGTTCCAAATACTTATAGTAACATAAGTAGTAACTGTTCCTCCGATCTTATCTTATCGCGTGCTTTGTCTTCAACCACCACTTGACACTCAAAAGCACTGCATCGTGAGCGCCATTTCTGTCCCATGCTATTATCAGACTGACACTGTACAAGTCTAAACAATGTCAGCTTGCTCGCGCTGCGGCTTTAAATCGGACGCCCCATCTGCAACCGACTTGCAGTCAGCTTGGAACATTGATGTTCTCAGCGTCCTACGTTCGGGACACGCACTACCCAGCGCTGCGATTTCCTGTATACCGGATCGCGTAGCTGTACTGGAGGCCCGTCACCAAGCCATGCAAGACGACCTTGCGTGCCTCGAAGCGTTGGTAGCGCAAAAGCGCAAGGAGATCGCGTCAACACGCGCTGAAATCGAGCAGACCAAGTCCCTTGCCGCGCCCATCCGCTCCATTCCGCGCGAAATCCTCCTCTATATCTTTTCCCTTGTTCATGTTTCGTTTGTTCGTGCCCTACATCCTCGACAAGCCCCATGTAGCTTCGGCCATGTATGCAAGTTCTGGCGCATACTGTCACGCTCTGCTCCGTCTCTCTGGTCCAGTGTGGATATTTATCACCCTGATAGAGATAATACCAAGTTCACCATGGATGTTCTTGAACAGCACCTTATCCTTTCTAATCCCCTCCCGCTTGTTGTATACCTGGCCTTATGGTCATGCCCGGACCCAAGCGAGAAAACGGAGGCCGTGCTTGACGCGCTCTCTAGGCATTCTATCCGACTGCAAGAGCTGGAGATTTATGCCGGGAAATTCGGGACAGAACGCTTTTTTGACATGCTCTCCAAGGCTGACCTGAGGCTTTTGAAAGGTCTCAAGGTACGGACCATCGGCCGGTTCCCATCTTTGGAGGCGTACGATGTAGTGCTCCATGCATCTCTCCGTTCCCTTGATATGGACATGCCGTTTAGCGCTTTCAAATCCATACAAGGGCGGTGGCAGGCTTTGACGTCCTTCGTCGGACCGTTCACAGGGGCAGCGTCATTCCATCAGTTTATTGTCGCCGCGGAGAACCTCGCGCATCTGAGGATTTCTTGCATAGGGGACGAGGAGGACAGCCAAACAAGGACCATATTTGTTCACCAGAACATCACCCACCTCACTCTCGGTCCGTCATGCAGCATGTCCCTTGCCCTCGACAATATATCGCTGCCATATTTAGAGAATCTGGTCCTCGACGATGACAATGGACCTCATAGCACCTGTCCAGTTCGGAGGCGGCAAAATTACGACGCAGTTCTCAGTCGCCTGCTTGATCGCTCTCGGTGTAATCTAAAAACATTCGAGAACACCGCCTCGATATATCTTGAATCACAAACTATGACGTTCATCCGGCAGATGTCAAATCTCATCTCCCTCCAACTGCATCTCAGCGAGACGGTGTATGATTCGTTGAGCGATGTCTCGGGGCTGCTCGATAGCCTAACTGTCACACCCTCTCAACAACCTCTCCCCGGCTTGCGCGAGCTTGGTATTACATGCGATCTAATGGTCGACCATTTATTCACCAATTCAAAACTCTACGACTTGGTCGCGTCGCGTTGGAATGTTACGGGAAGTGTTTCGAGGCTCTCAAAGTTGATGCTGGAGAACTTTGTTGAATTCGACGGGCCGCGCAACACGTATGAGACCTCGACATTCGCGTCGTTCTTATTGGATTTGAAGGATCAGGGGTTGGAGGTTGTCTGGATGATGAATGGGGGGCGGGATGTGCTTGCAGATACGCAAAAGGCCGTTGAAAGCTATCTTTAACTTGCTTGTCTTTCTTATACCTACACCGCCCGCAACGACTTTAGAGTACTTATTTACAATCATTCTCAGTGTATGAATGAGCGAAGAAATTGTATAGGACATCTATGCCATTACCAATTCGTTGCTTCCCCCGTTCGAGGATCATAGAGAATAAGGCTTGAGTGTATAAAGGCACACATCTGGGAACGAATCTGTTCTCGAGGAATCAGTGGAGGATTTCAAGGTTTTGGAAGTACAACGATCGTGAGCAACAGTCTAGCAAGACGACGAAACACATTCCCTCAGGTGTCCACTGCACAGACAGACAATAACAGTATACATTGGCAAAAAAGGTTACAGTTCTTTCGGTGTACTTATATTGGTCGGCTACGAAGTACCACTTTTTATCCCTCCGGTTCGACATGCCCTAGTACAAGACAACTTCATACACGGGACTTTCTCATGCGCGTCCTACGAAAAGCACAGAACTCCTTGACTGTCAAGACACGGAAAAGTGTTCCGTATCACGGATGTGAGCTCCGGGTGCGTCCAGTCGGTAATGAGACTTTTCTTGTACGAGCCATCCTCAAAATGAATGCGCTGTACACCCCTAAACGTCGACTGGGACAGTACTTCGTCAAGTGCAGCTGAAACAACCTTCAGGTAGGCAGGATGGGTGAATATAAACGTGAGCTCCGTGAAATGTATGGCTGAGCCCGAATCGGCCTGGTGGCGGAACATTGAGGAGAGCCAGTTGATGAGGCCCTGCGTTCCGCGGTGCTCAGTACCGACGTCAGGAATGCGTAACTTGATATGACCAAAGTGAAGGCCTTCGAAGAGGCTCGCGTCACTCGGCAGGTCATAGTCGTATTCTAAGAGTTTCGTTAGGGTTGTATGGGGAGTAAGAGAATCACGAACGACCTTTTAGTTTCAGTCTGAACGATTCCAAACGGAGAGCTGCAGGTCGCAGAATATCACGAAACAAACGCCCTGTGTCGCAAGCATGGCCGACCACAACCTCAACGTGTTTCAAGTTGGGAAACATTACGGACTGGCGGCACAGCCAGAAGTTGAGGGTACTCTGCAGATGCAAGTAGTAGTTCACACAAAGGTGTTCGATGGTGGGAAGGTGTACGACACTTAATGTCGAGGTGGAAGAATCTACCGGAAGTGAACTGTTCGGTTCGTGATGGGTCGAATGCAAAGAGACGCGTTTGACATTGGCGCCTTCCAAATACAAGAGCATTTGTTGAAAGTCGACCTCATCTGGAAGATCGCTAATGACCAGGTCTGTAAGGGATTCAGACGTGCGGAGGAAAGCGGTGAATGCTTCGATGAATTGGCAGTCGTGAGTATCCCAGGGTTGAAATTTGTCGAATGTGATTTGGAGATAGGTTAAACGAGGCAAGAGAGGGAAGAAGGAAGTGAGGCAGGATAGATAGTCGTGACGTGTCTTGTAGTGGCGAGTTCGGATGCAGATTGACATCCGTTGGATGAAATCTTGGAGGCGAGGATAGCGTCGGAGGTGGCGAAGGAAACCGGCTGCCCGATGATTGGATTCGTCACGCAAAGAACGTGCGCGAAAGAGGGCGCGCTGGCAGGGCACGACCCATGTTCGTGATATGAGTGCGCATTTTCGCAGCGATCGATGGTCCACCCATTGGAATTCCGTAAAATGTTGAACGATCAACTCTACGATCTCTGGGGGTAAAATAGGCGCCACCATCTTGTAAACGTGGTCCTTGAAGGTGCGGATTAGTTGCGCTAAACGTAAGGGTGTCTCCGAAACTTACAGATTGGCCACGGTATGGCATACGGTTCGCACGAACGGAATAGAAGGACTCTTCACCTGAACGGATTCAGCTTTAGCTGTACGTTGAACAGAGAAATGTTCTGTACCAAGGACACGGTCGAGCTAAGTCGCCAAAAAAGCAGTGTTGAGGGTTGTGGTCAGAGACAACTCTGGGCTTGATCATGATTCATCGATCTCAGTCTGCCCGATGAGTCTGATTAAACCCATCTAAGACTGTCTTACCCTTTCGCCTGCTCCGCTTGTAACGCGTCTTTTGAACTGGGTAGAGGACGCGCCAAATAGGCCGCCGCGCGACAACGATGCCTAAGACAATATATTCGTTGGAGACTAGCCCAAAGCCAGGTAATAGGCCCAGCCATGTTTGCTGCCTTGGCTCGAACAGGCCGACAAGACATATTTCGACGACACGCCAGACTTGGTGAGTAGTCGCGTCTATGTCGCTGCCTGTATTCCCAGGATCAGTGGTACACGGACCCGACGGCGACCGTCTTAGGCGTATACCCTTTCGCTGCGACATCGCCTCACGCGGGCTAATCCATATTTGCAGATCGGCGTTGAGAATGAAGTCGAGCAGTTGTTCATTGCGCTAGTAAATTACCCAGGTTTCATGCTGTAATCGACGCCACGGGCTTTAATATTGCTGGACTGGAAGGCGAGTGAATTAGTTCATGAGAACGATGAAAAATGACGCGCGTAAGGCCATTTTAGACCAGATTGAAGGTAGATTGGGAAACTAAACAGAATGATGGGAGTTGTTGACCAAGCTCCGGAAGCTCGGGCCGCACTTCTCTCCATCAACCGTTTTTCAGCGGATTCGTTCGCTTCGCGTTATCCACGCTTCTAGACGTCTGCGGTGGGCCGTTCCGAGTTTCTTTAAAGTACTAGCTCTTTCGATCCAACATATATCTACAATCTCCCCTTTCAATGATCAACCTTGCCCATAATATTGCTCTCAGACTAACAAGCAGTCTGTACCATCCTTTCCTGTAAGCTCAAACTTACTCTCAATCTGCGCTCACTTGTAACACAGATTCCAGGTCTATTATCTCTGCCATGTCTCCCGAGACCGCGCCTAGTTTGCCAATAGAGCTCATAGAGCTGATCATCGAACATCTCCCAGGGGACTGTCTCACACTTCGAAGCTGTGCGCTCATATCGCGAGCGTGGATGGCTCCCAGTCAACACGCCCTCTTCCATGATACCCGCTTGTGCAAGTATCTGGAGGTAGTCCGCCTTCCCGTTCACCTCCTCCGTTATCCACACCTCCAACGTCTCGTTCAGCGTCTTGAAGTTCGCCACACACCCCAGGACATTGATACTGGCGCCATTCAGAACTTTCAGTGGCAGCGGAACGACTATGTGTTGTCCCTCGCAGCCTTATTCCCTCTCCTCGCACACGTCACGACGTTAGACATCACATTCGACAGGTCCCGACACTGGGATGCGCACGACCAATCACTTGTCGAAGCGTTCAGTGCATTTCTGCACCAGTCCGAATGCCTTACAGAGCTGACTATTCATGGTCTTTGGGGCAAAGTGGATTTCCAACAAATGTTTACATATCTGGATGGCAGCAAGGTTCAACGACTTTCCTTGGGCGCGCCGTCTTATTACCCATACAGACCAACTCGAGTGGATTTTTTCGACACAAGACTCAGTCTTGCATGCCTTCTTGCGATGGAACTGCTCCATGTCAATTTATGCCTTGTCTCTGACCTCTACAGTGGGTTGAGCTTCTGGCTCAGCCACCAACAAGCAATGTTTCCTAGTCTAAAGCATTGTGAAGTTGTCGCGAGCAATCGCTGGGTCCTCGGCATGTGGCTCCGTGATATCCTGAAATCTACGGCTCTCCAGTTGGAATCCTTCCGACTGGATTTATTGATCTGTTCGTTATTCTCCATGGGACTGCTAAAAGCAAATGTTGACCAAACCGTTAGACAGCTATGACTACTTCTACGAGGAACGGCTGTGTATCAGGAGCGTCTTCGAAGGCGTTCACGTCAGACACTTTAAGCTATGTATTTATAAACCCTGTAGAGGGTGCTACTCGGACGTGCACAAACTGATCATGTGGTTTTCCTTATCGTTCCTCCACTTGGCCGAATCGGGCTCCACCGTTCATTTCACCGAACTCACCTTCACGTTCACTGATCTTTATCTCGAGGCTGTTTCAGCCGAGTGTGCAATGCTGGATGAAGTACTGTCCCATGCGGCATTCAGCGGCGTGCAACGTGTTCACTTTGAGAAGGAGTCTAGTAGGGGAACTCTCATTACCGACATGCAGCATCCGGAGGTTGCGTCTGCGATACGGCGTACGTTTCCCCTCCTTGAAAGTCGGGGTGTTCTCTGCCTCTTATAGGGACAGGATGGACAAACTGGTGGCGCAAGACGTTGAATTCTGGGCATCCGTCCTTATGTTGTTATGAGGGGTAGGCTTCGGTGCGCTCAGCTTCTGGGGTCTGGCTCCGACCATGTTCCCCAATGTAAATCGATGAGATATTCGACGATTAGATTACATTGACGAGTTTTGGTGGGAGAGGCGGGAACATCCATGTGGACTCTGGAGGAAGTGCAGAGTACTAAGGACAAGATGGGGAATCTTTAGTGGTGTTGGGTGCAATGGTCAGAACTAATTATAGTTCATGGTCAGAATGCAAGACACCGGAAGTACGGCCCGAGCACTCTCCAGCAACCACCATCATCATTTGTTCAACACATACCTCAAATTTTTGTTCAAAGCCCATCATATACACAGTACGCAAGAATGTATGCAGCTGGTACATATCCCTCACCTCTTTCTCTGATTTTTCTCTCCTACCCAAGTCCAGATGACATACTTTGGAAATCCTACATCAAGAAGCACATCTTGGACAATGACAGTAATTATTGGATCTACCACGGACGAACATAGAGGCTTTTGGTGAAGCCCAAGCGAACTACTGCGTTCACGACAAGCGTTACTGCGACGCTTCTCAAAGAGCCCAGTTGCGAGACGGCATCACTCAAGAGCTTTGCCACTATGGGCGTACACGCCTGTCCGTTTTACGACACACTCACGGTCAAAAAAGGACGCTCCGCGATGGCGAGGCACTGCTCCACGCTAACGCCTATTGATGAGTCCACGACAAAACTTGTATTGGCTCCACCATTGCGAAACTAGTGCGTATTTCTCGAGTTCTCCGGACTCGCATTCTTGATGCTCTCGATAGACTGCACGCATATTCTCCTCGACATTGCGCATACACCAAAAGGCCGTCTGTGATATCCAACCTTATTCGTCAAAAGAACGCGCATGTGTACGACCGTCTGTCCGATGGTGGCTCTGTATGCAGACAGCCGATCCCATCTCATGCGATGACGCTCCGAGGTCCTTTACAAGAACAACACGAGTTGACTACGCTTGCTCCAGACATGCCGCTACGCGTTCGCATTACCAGAGGTGCGTCTTCCCGGACCAAACCAAACCAAACTAATATGACCTTCAGCTGCACCATTCAGCGCCATTCTCAGCTACCAAGTTTTTATCAGTATTAACCGTCCTCTCAAAATCTGTGTGAAAGCCCGGCGAACACTCGATCGCCCTTTAAAGCTTTACGCCCGACTCACTTCCCTCCTGTTGGACGCGAAATCGAATAATCCATCCCGCCCAAAACATTTCAGCCAATTATTACTTTAAGCCGCTGCTGCCGGAAGTTCGACCTCGTTGGATTCACAAAAGGATACGACGCCCATGTTTGGCCAGGTATACGAAGAAACATCTCAAGGTACGTATATATCCTCCCCGAACATTGCCGCCGACACTGACGGTGTCGTTAGCGATGAACACTACGACGAGGATGCCACTCACGACGCAACCCCCCCTTGCTTTACCGCATCTGTCTCTCGCGACGTGCTTGGAGCTTGGCGGGAACAGCGGGAGTTGGCGAAAACGCTAAAGACCCCCGCATATCGACCATAGCGTTCAGGTTGTCTGATCCTGCCGGTCACGTCTTCTAGCCGCATCCCCATGCCTAAAGCGCCTCGGCCAGGCTCCATGTCCACGTCGTCCAAAGCAGTCCCATCCATCTAACAGACGCTCCCGCCCTGCAGTTATTCTGAATTCACCTGCATGTTCAGTCAACAGCTGGTGGAGGTGTGGGTATCGCTTATCATCCTTTCCCCCCTTGCTTCCTACGCCAGCTTCATACCCATGGAGGCGAACCAGAGCCGATACGTCTTGTGACGCGCTTGACTTGATTGACGCTCATTTACACATACTCCTATCTCTTGCCCAATCAACCCGAGCGCTTTCAAACAACACGGAGCACTTGCGGACCTGGAGGACAGTGCTCGCGAACGAGCTCTGTATGATGCTGGTCGCGACGTGCGGGCATGGGTACGGATACGAGGGGTCAGACATACTAGCGGGATGCCGATTTGAGGGAAGCCAGCATAGAAGAAAGGGAAACACGGCCTGGTTTTTTAGGCTTGATCGGGAACTGCCACTATTCGAATCTTTTTATGCTTTTGGTCAACTTTACATTAATAAATCTGTGAGCTGCGCGGAAGAATATATGCGGCTGGTACGTATTCCTCGAGTCGTTCTCCTATTATTTTCTCATTCCAACTCTAGATATCATGCCTTTACGCTCCTACATCGGCTAGTACATCTTGGACAGGACGAGAAGTCGCTGAATGGCACGGATGAAATAGCATCGACAAACTGGTGCGTTTTGGCCAGACCGTACTGCGACTCCTTATCGATGTTTGGAATAGACTGGACGCAAGGAGACCAACCCGGGGCGTTCCAACTGTCCGTCATCAAAACAGTGTGTACGCGTACGACGACATCACTTGGGAGCTTCAGTGCCATGGCTGGCTCGTCGTCTTCAAACCCATGTGCTTGCTGACGTTGGTTTTACGACCGCGGTCGCGTTCGAAATCTACGGAAAGGAATGCGCGAAACCCTGCTCCACGACTTGGCTTCCGGCCGATCTGCCTAAAGACACAAGGTAGAGATGGCGGGATACATTGCTCTCTGTTGCGTTTTCTGTCAATTTTGCCATCAAAACCTTCTCATCTGCGCGACATGCATGAGTTCATGCGACTGGTACGAGTCCCTAAAATGATTTCTCAATTATTCTCTTATTTCAAGCCTAGACATTTTGTCTTTGCACATCGACTAGTACATCGTGGACAAACACAGTAATTCACTGGGTGCTCACAGACAAACGTAGGCGGTGTCGATGATAAACTAGCCGAACTGGTGCGTTTCCGCCTGACCGTACTGTGACTCCCCTATTGATGCTTGGAATAGACTAGACGTTGAACGCGCAAAGCTATACTGTGCCCATTCCGAGTCTATTGTCACGGAGGTTCACCCTCACGACTGGACAGACCTGCTCGTCTTCAAACCCTCGTGCTCCTTGACGCTGGTTGTTTCGGCTCCGGGAACTATGCCTTGGGCGTTGGCGTCACCCGTGGAGCATATATCCACAAACATCCCGGCTCTTACGTACGTACAAGTCGAACAACAACTGCGCGTATGCCAGGATGCGCCGAGTCTTCTTAACTGCGTGCATCGTCGGTGCGCTTGCTGTGTTGAGGTCGCCCATGCGGCATATCCGTATCTCCAGAGTCCAGACACGTCGTGCACTAGATTATCACTACATATGCTTAACATCCTCTTGTTGTTAGGATTACCGCCAACTATGCGGCACGGTGAGGATACAATCTTCAAAATAGTCGGGGTCTGCAATCATTCTCGAAGAAGTACTGGGATGGAAACCCATCAATGTTTACCGAACCGGTACTTCTTCGCTGTAGATGGGCCAGGCTCGGGGATATCAAGATTATATACGGCTCGTCTGGTAAATGTAGGTGCTCCGACGGTTGGGTCAATCTTAACCTCAGCTTCATCTTCAATATCACCCCAGTAAATTTCAACCTGGACCTGTGGTTCTGGGGCTTCATGACTGTCGCTATGATATCAGTAACGACTTTCTCAGCCAGGTGTGGCTACTTACCGATATTTCCGAATCCGCTTACCGCTTCCCTTCCCAGGCTTGCTGCTCTCCCCATTAGACGAGGGGGACTGTTCGTTGGACTGCCGGCAGACGTCTCTCTCCCGCCGCGTAGGACGCGCAGGCGCAGGATTCCCAGATGTCGACGCATCTCTTGCATACGTATATCGTCTGGAACCGGTATGGCCGTTGTAAGATCGTGTTCTGGGTGGAGAGTGTGACCGACTACGTCTCCCTGAGGATGAACGATGGCCTCGGTGATTCCTTCTATGAGGGGAATGGGATCGACTTCGGCGTCCCACAGATTGAGGACGCGAGTAATTGCGTCCTCGTGGGGGACTATAGTTCGTCGCGATGCCTGCTCGCGTGACCTTCTTCATGAAGCTTTGGCGTAGATGATCCTCCATGACGGTGTCCAGGGCTGGATGCATATCGTGTTCGGTCGGAAGTCCTTGGAACAGAGCTTCCGTCGTGTATACGCAACTCATCTATCTGAAAGTCGCTTGGGTCGGGGAATGGATAGAATGGCATGGCAGGTAGTGCGGAGGGAAAGGACACTATGTTCTCTGGAATATGTTTATTGTCTGTAAATCCCATCGTCATGACAGTGCTCCCAGTATTGTTCAGATCTTGTTGTTTTCGCATATCGATACAAAAGAGGGTGCACGGCAAAGGGACTCCAATCAAAAATGACAAGAAACTTAGGGATCTTCGACTAAAGGTCTTTTGTTTATCGAACAGGCGCCGACTTCGGCACTCGCTTCCCCATACAACAACACTAAGTGTATCGCGACATGAATAATCGAAGTTGTAGAGGAGGTCGGACTCCGGTTGGAACCACTGTGGCCAAGACTGTGGCTCACAGCTGCCCGTCTTGAGATTCAATGTTACTCAAGACCGAAGCACCGACCTTTCCGTATCATGAAGTCACGGTCTCCTACGATGATTTCTGAAGCAACGAACTCATTCTAGACTTGTCAGATTCGCAAATAATGACGCCACAGTTTGCACATGGTCAAGCATAAGAAGAATGGCATAATATTCATACAGTAAACATATACAACAGTGTTAATCATACAATATTTTCCGACTCCAAACTCAGATGCTGGCGCGCAGTACTGTTACCATCGGAAGCTTCACGCGACAACCCGTGAGTGAGTCTGCCAATCCATCCCAGCCCAACATGTCCATCGTTGTACGGTTCGGAAATGTTCAATTGAGAGACAACGCTAGGTGTCTTGCACGTTGTTGACTTCTGCGACGGTGGTTAGGAAGGTAATTAGGCGGGTGAAGAGGGAACACTTACCGAGTGGTGCTCTGAATTGGACGACGTGGCTACGCTGGATTGTGAGCACAAGTTGGAGAGTTCTACAAGCATGTCCTCGAGTGGACTGTACTCAAGTTCTTCGAACCTGCTTCTGTCATAACACGGGACATGCTCCAGATGGAAGTGTTCTCGGAACATGTTATAGCACTTCCGACCGTCGTCAGAGCGGAAATACCGGCGAATCTCACGAATACAGAGTTGCCAATGCCACTCCGGAAATAAGAACGCAAGGTCTTCTAGTAGGGCGCGCCGACTGTCATCGGACAGAACCAACATCTTGCAAAGCATTACAAGGTTGTCAGATGTCGTCAAGTACTCGACCGTTGACTCGAATGTCGAAGGAGATGATGCACGTAGGGCTTTCAGTCCTTCTACGTATGAGGCAGCCAGGAAGAAGTATAACCGGAAGATTTGTGTATCTATGCCTGTCCAATCGCGCGATTCACGAAGCGTCTCGTGGAACTCAATCAGCCAGTCTCGCTGAGACAGCTGACTGTAGAGCTCGATTCCCAAAGGATTGGAGGGGGTACGAGCAGGGTCAACTTCGTTGTGTGCATCCAAAATCTCAAGAGCCAACTCCAGAGAGCCTTTCAGGCGAGGAAAGTCGCGAAACACGACTATCGAAATCTGCTGGAGGATGTCTGTCGATATCCCGTTGCAAAACTTGCAGAACAGGTCTTGGTTGGGTGATGTATCCAGGACGAATGTTCGTACCAGAGCATGTAGCATCTTTCGCTTATCGCTTGATGCGAGAGTATCATCCAGGAAGATGTCGGAACTGATGATACTGCTTAAGGCGTGGGATGTCGCTTTAATTACACCAGGATGTTGCCGAAGCGTTCCTCCAGGAACGTTGCAGACATCCTTGATGACACCGACATATTCTCTAATGAAGTAGAGAAGCTTGGCCACAGGCGTCTTATGTCTGACGGGGACAACGATGCCGTCAGGACTAAAGGAAGGTTGTTTCTCGTCCTCGTCCTCATCGTTTGCGATACCGGATTTGCTGGTAATTAAAACGTGGCGGGTCTGGATCAACGCGAGATTGAGAAGGATATCGGCTGGCAGGCCCTTATAGTCATCGCTGCGACAGGTGTTGGGAAAGAGCATGTGGAAGAAATACGCGGCAATAGATGGACGCATTAGGAGCGTCATCACCCACCGCAGCTCAATCGGGCGTGCAGTATCCAACCTGGGGTATTTGCGCACTTTTAATCTGAACGTGTTTGGATCCAGACTCCCGAAATCGTCGTCACCATCCTCGATGAATAGAGGCAGGGAAAGAAGCTCAGTGCAAGACGTATCACAGGCTGTGGGCGCCAGACATCCATGGGTTTGGATGAGCCAAGGAAGGAACTTCAACCAAATGCGCGAATCATTATCACCCACGTCGAGCCATGAAATACCAGCGGACAAGGCATTCTGTAAGATTCTAGCCCACACAAGGACATCAAACGATTGGTATGAACTTGTAAGAGTGATCTGGCGGCGTAAGAACCAAATGGCATGTTCGGGATGTTTGCTATCGACAAGCAGAGACAAAGCATTGGGAGGTCTAACGACGAGCTCGAGGGTAGGTGTCAGGACATTTGGAGGTACAAGCTTTGGCACTGCAGGCTCGACACGAAGATGTGCACGGTAGAGACGTTCGTAAGCTGTCTGCTTCTCTGGCGCCGTGAACTCCATCGATTCTACCAATGACCTGATTCTCTCGGCGACATCGGGAATCCCTATTTTCACGACGGAAAGCAGTTCAAGAGGCAGAGCACTCAGGGCCTGCAGAACAACTCTCTGCACTGATGTGTTCGAGGAGATGTGGTATAAACCAATGAGGGCGCGAGCGTCAAGGGCTACCGCGATGCTCGCGACGGTCTGATTTTCGACGTCACTAAGAGACCTCAGCCACGTCGTAGTAGAGAGGTCGTCGCTGGAGGCCTTGTCCTGGGAATCCTTCCGTTGAGCGCCGCAGTGCTGGCGATTAATGTCGATGCGAGAACGGATCCAGGTCCGCAGGCGACTGTGACGAGTGGTCATGCACAAATAGGCAAAGATGGAGTAGGAATAAAGCGTCAAATAGGTCTTGTATGGACAGTCCGGTTTAAAAAGGGGTAGAAGAGTTGTGCTAAAATAGGCCACAAAAGCAATGAAGCCGATGACGCCCACCAACACAGCGCCCGATGTAGTCAGAGCACGGACGTGGATGACCAGGCCGAAGAAGAACACGCCCAACGCAACGTGCATAAGGACGGGAAGAATACCGATGATGAGGGGGACATGCCATGCGTCAATATTTTCAAACCTAAATTGGCGAATGCGACTGCGGTCGCGGGGGGTACCCGAGGGAACAGCCATATACTGGTGGATCCACTGCTTCACAAGTACCGCCATCAAGGCTGTTGTCAAGCTCAACGCCAAACTCGTGAACCAGAGTACATTGACCCAAGCATCTGTTTGCGAGGCATCTACAGGAGAGGTCGGAGTGATGCCTGAGGGAGTAACGGTGCTAGATTGAAGACCATCCATCATCGCCTGCTGAAGACGGAACATGTCGTACAATATGTATGCAGTAACCTGATTGTAGTCGACCTGCAGGCTTGGAGAAGTCTGCGTAACGAAGGTGGAAACAACAGCGGAGAATAGACCAGCCTTCAAACAACTATCAACACTGTATTTAACATGTCGAGGAATAACTCACGAAAACTAGCAATACGTCCAAAGCGTCGCGCCAGTCCTCAACCCTATCGCTGTCGAACTTGGCATATTCCTCCAGAAACGTCTTCCAGACCCGTGCCATGGGTCCCATTTCCTTGAAAGGATCGTCTTCCGGAAACTTCTGTTCATAATCAAATGCATCATTTCCTGCGTGGCGTAATTTAATTACAGGCCAGACTGAATCATTGAATACATACCCCTCTCAACGCGTGAGTATCTGCTATTCAATCCCATGCCTTTGCGTTTTCTATGTTTGCGCTTGTTCGAAATCTGAAGTGGTAGGCGTACGTCCTGGGAATAGGTCGCGGACTGAGCTGGAGTACTGCTTCGATCGGCGTCAGAGCCATCATCGGACGTGGTATCGTCGCTCAACGACGGCCTACATGCACTGGAAAGGCGAGGTGCCTTCATAGTCTTCCGGCGAGACGTAGTAGAAGAGGACATCAAGAAAATGGTGGGCGTATGACTGGCGACACCGTATTGATATTGGCCAGTTTACGTTGTCCGTATTTAGATTCGTCCAAAGATGGGTAAAAGTGATTTCCACAATCAGAACAACATCAGGAGGGGGTGGATAGATCTGTAGTGGGGAACAAGGTGGGTTTTCATCCTATTTGAGATGAATTGCAGTGGAATGAGTAAAAGTAGATCATGATATGCCAGAGTATGCTTCCTGAGTAGGACAACATCCACCTAAGCCGTCCAGGCAGACCGTACGTATGGCGGCAACGAAGAGAAAGGCAAAGCCGCGTTCAGGGCTAACATCGGTGATAAACGGATCAGTCTCCATCACGTGATTGCCCTTTCGACATGCTGCTGGCACTGCGCCACCTTCAACACGCGCCTCGCCATAAATACCATAGCATTCTCAGCTTTATCTTTTATTCACATGTGTTCCCCCCTGCGCCACATCTCGTTAACGAGAGATAAATTCAGGGCAAGGTCCTCTTCAGAGTTCTCCGGCCCAAACACTAGTTGATTTCCAGCTACGCCCTACCACAAATGGTACAGTATGAATTCCATGTCGCCGTAAAAATAATAGTCATCCTCAGTAATCAGCATTTGTCTTTGCCGACTACCGCAGAAGAGTTAACGACTCAGAAGAACGACCCGCATTTAATCAGTCAGCGTAGATCAATCAAGGTTAGGTGACGTGCACGCCTTAGCAGAATGCAGGAACGCAAAGGCCCCCTTGAACGAGATCCAAACCTGTTCGCTGCTGACAATGTGTCACGGTAATACGCTATTCTGAGTATTCAGGGTGCATGAATACCGAAGAGCTGGAAGCACTTTACAGCATGGCAGGATCCAGTGCTTTCAGTCGGGTATAAGCCTCGACAACGCGCACAGACCCCGTTTGAACGACGAGCAGCGCGACTTGACAAGGGCAGACGAATGCTTGACTGAAAAGTCTCCAAGACAAGGCGGAGGTACAGTATACAAGATATGACAGTCCAACACAGGATTCGACTAAATGGCGCCAGGTAATACCGGAAATACGTGGCATGGTTGGACAGAGAATCTGCGGGCACAGTCAGCGAATGAGGAGTGGCACGTTCACGAAGACGCACGAACCGCATACTCTCTGATGCATAATGTTCAGATTGATCATGGTGTAAAAAATCTATAGATATAAATCAGCCGGGTGAGTCAGTGATTGAGAGGGCTAATAACGAATTAAGTCGAGCAACATGAATGCGACTACGCACCAAGTCTGAAGTCATGCTCCATGCTCTACCGTTTCTTGTTGGCAAGTTCGAGCAAATGAGGTAAGCATGACTGACTTGGGCCTATATGGGCCGAGCAGGTCGTCAGATTTTTATGTGCGACGTTTGGCGTATCGGTGTGGCTAAGCTCTTGGACTGCTTCTCCGTTCCTCCTAGAATTTTAACATCGCCAACGCGCCGCGTTCTTCTGGGCGTGCCCTCCATGGAAAAGGCCTGTATATGTTGGAAAAGATACGTAGCAGGCGACTCGGGCGGCGTATTCGTATGGGATGGCTGGACGGTTCTTTTCCGGAAACGATGATGGTGGTGAGTGATCAAGCGAGATCAAGGCGCTTTTGTCTTCTGATCGTCAACCTACTCTGCCCTAAATATGCGTTCAGCTAAAAGTCTTGATCGTATATCTCGGAAGGCTAGTTTTCTAGATACTAGTAGCAGTGAAACGATGGACTTTGCTGACCGCCAAGAAGCATAATGATCACATCAGGTGATCGATGTCACGTCGTGTCAGGTTAACAACAGCTGCCTCTTGCCATCATCTAACACGTTCCCGAAATCGCTCTACATAGGCCTTAGTAACGGCTCTTCAAGTCACTGTACGTCCGACTTTTCTACTACTTCTGTCACGGATACTAACTGGTCATCTAGCTGTCTCGGCTGTGTTTTTACCAGCAGTGCCACGGGCTCCTAGGCTTTGAGTACGGATGCTGTTTCTCTCCTCTTCTCTGAACGCGTTCAAACTCGGGCACTTAGCTAGCAAATCTTGTTCCGGTTGTAGTCTGTCAATTTGAAAACTGCTGCTCCAGTAAGCTCTTGCCTTTTTTCCATTCACACAAATTCACTTCTTGATAGGAAACAGGAACTTTTCCATGAGCCTTGCCTTGCCGCCGGAGCTCGTAGAGCTGGTTGTCGAGCATTTAGTTGGCCACACACGCACGCTACGAAGCTGTGCGCTTGTCGCGCGGACATGGGCCGGTGCCGCCCAGCGCGCTCTCTTTCGCATTGTCCATATTCCCGCCACCATGAAACACTTGGACAGACTGATTGGTCATTTCACATGGTTTCCTCATCTCCAGACCCTCGTCCGTTTTGTGACAATACAATCAGGTCCCCATAACAGTCTCGCCCAGGACGCATACGTCTCCTACCTCACAAATCTGCTTTCCCTCTTCCCCAAAGTAGCGTCCATGACCGTCGACTTTATAGACACGTGGTGGGAGGCATCGATAAACGAGTCCTTCCTCGCCTTACTCCAGAACCTCTGGAGCCGCATGCCGCTCGTTGAGGTTGAAATCGAACGTCTCTCTTGTCTCGACAACTTTCAAAATGTTTTCGACCTCTTCGGAGGCAGCAGTGTCAAGCGAATCAGCTTGGAGAGTTCCAAAGACGATTACGACACGACGGTTGACGTGGATAGCTCCGTCAAGCGCTTGCGACTTCCCTCAGTTGAATGCCTTCGCTTCGATGTTGGCATCCAGCAGGAGCGATTCCATCACTGGCTCACGCACCACCGCGTCAACTTTACGAACCTAAAGCAGTGCGAAATCGCGGCACGCGATGCACAGGAGCTGGTGAGGTGGCAGGATGTGATGTCTCAGCATGGATTCCCTGATGTCGAGACATTCAAATTTGAACTCATGTACGGTACGTCTTGATGGCTACCCTGCTAATAGTAAGAAATTTCTAAATCTGTTCCACTTAGACTTTGTTGATAATATAGAGAGAGACGAAGAGGCGTCCTGGGATGCCAGTGGGAAAATCTCTCTATTTGCCACACTTCCCCTTGGTGGTCTTAAATTTCAGCATGTCCACCTGGGCATCGTCGTGCACACCGTGCCACACGGTCTCGTCACTCACGACGATATCCAGCGTACTAACATTGAGTGGTG
Source organism: Hymenopellis raphanipes (assembly GCA_003314085.1). Taxonomy (NCBI): domain Eukaryota; kingdom Fungi; phylum Basidiomycota; class Agaricomycetes; order Agaricales; family Physalacriaceae; genus Hymenopellis; species Hymenopellis raphanipes. Next base: position 27,524 of record QLPD01000241.1, read on the forward strand.
GTCTGCCATATTCCGTGACATCTCCAAATCGAAGGCTACCGTTCACTTTACGAAGCTCACATTCACGATAATGCCTCCTCTGAACTTTCTGGACATTTCGTCGGCGTGGGAGGAACTTGATCACAGTCTAATGCATCCGACGTTCAGGAATGTTCGCAGCATTCAGTTCGAGAAGGTAGATCGCTGGCCAACTTCAACGTTGCTCACTGAGGCGGCGGACTCGGCCCTTACAAACCAAATGCGACTTGCCTTGCCTAACCTCGCAGGTCGGGGCGTTCTTTGTTTCTTCTAGGTACAGTTTCTTCTTCTGATGATTAGAGCGTGGCGCAGCTGATGACTTGTAGGGCCATACAGACTTCGAATAGGCCCTGCTGCACCGCGACAGGGAAGCGTATATCCTCCTGCGGAAGGAACCGAAGAAGAAGGACTGCAATTAAAAGTCTTTGTTGTCTTTACCCCCGACTGTTCTCATTCAAACGCGATGTCCGGCAAGCATACTCGCCTAATTACCGTACATGTACTGTGTGTCTGCTGAGAACAGGGAACTATCATTTCAGACATTTACGGAATCGCTCTGCATACGCCGCAGTAGCGGCATCCGACTTTGCCATTACGCTCGGAACAGATGATGACCTGCCATCCAGTACTAGTAGTTTCGACGCGGCGGGGAATTCTCTGTTTCTCTTAGGAACAGGATGGGGAAGAGAGTTGGTCAGACGCAGGTAACAAAGTGGCGGTAGAAGAATGTAGGTGAGTCGGTGTTCTTCCCGAACCACTTCGAATTCTCACGGCTTCGTTCTTAGGCCCATCTTGAGATTCGTCTGGGTGACCACTATCCGAACAAGGTCCCGAACCCAAAGAAAGCAGACGAAAACGGGAAAGGACTGAATATTTCATCTATGTACTCTAATGCACGTTCTCCACCTAGGCATCTTACGAATGAGCCAAGAGAGTTGCCTGGTAAACTTCCTACGCGTCGTACACTTCGACGTCGAAACAGACTATAGTACTTGAGTAATACAGCCCTTGATATTGATCACAAGACCATGAAGTTTTTCGACTCTAACCACCACGAGTCAACCACGAGCCACAAACACGTCTTGCTACAACCCATGACAGAAGGACAACTCACGCGCATAGGTTATATGTAAGTCTGTTCATTGAAGCCTCTTCGTGCATAGTAATAACAAGCTACATTACTACAGAAGAAAGTTCCAAACCGGGGAACTCTTGCAAGTCCTTGACATCCCAGCAATTGTCGCTCCAATCGCTGAGTCCAGCACCTCGCGTGCGTCCAGTCACCCGTTGCAGAGCACCACTGCCATTAGCGCTCGACAGATGCGCATAGATTACATGTAAGCCAGCTTATTCTATCATCTTCGCGTCGCGTAATAGTGAGTTGCATTACTTATAGCAGGAGAAAGTTCCAAACTGGTGAACTCCTGTAAGTCATTCTTTGTGGCTCGACAGTACTTAAACGTTCACCTTCCCTTCCCAGAAATGGGTTCCCATTGTTCCATCCAGCGACAGAACGTCCTCCCCCCGTAGACACCTTCGTCAACTGCCGCAGAACCCCCACCTACATGCTGTGCTGGAAACTCGTCATCGACTCGGACGAGGTTGACAACAGGTACGACTGTGAGGCCTCTGAAATTCGGCGCCTATTCGCGCTTCCGCGGTGGAAGGAACGTAAATACTCTGACCGATTTGGGTGCGTACTTGTTCAAATGATTGAACGTGCCCCAGTCTGATGAAGAATCAGAGTCGAGATGCTTCCCCGGCTGCAGATCGTTGATCCCTTCCTCCTTATCCTCTTCGGCGTCAATCTGAGTGATGAGTATATGGATTCGATTATGAGGCCCGAGCTGGTGGCTGCGGCGAGGGAGGCGTATGATATACCAGACAACCTTCCTGCAAGTCATGAGCTCAAGTGGAGAAGGATGGATCCTTGAAGTATCTTAGTCTTAGATTATCAAGTTCGCGTGTGGCTAACACTACTACTCCCTGATAGCAAGAGAACGTGTTCAAGGATTGTAGTGAAAGTCGAGCTACTGCCGTTAGACGTACCCTGAGCTTTCTATCCCAGTCATCGTTGCGTTCTAGAATCACACAATGCATTCATCCTATGGCCAGATGTCCGATTCGGAAGTAGCAAATTCGCTACTCTACAACCGTTGGGCATGTATCTACAATGTGCGAAACGCTGCTCTACCCTACAATTTGCGGGTCCTTAGGCTGAGGGAGTCCTTCAACTTCTGTCTCGTGAGCACGACAATGTCTCCGCATGTTCGACTTCACGTTGAATGTACGTCGACACCCAGCATATGGACAGATAAACGCTACAGGCCATATAAGGTCACATAGTACACATGATGATCAAAAGGAGAACGTACGCTTCGCTCCAGTGTGTATATTCATATGAACTTGGAGGCTGCTTGGGCGGCAGAATGCCCTACCGCAGATCTCACAGACGCATGTTTTTGGCCGGCTTTTTGGCGTACGACGAGAGGCTTGATCAGTGTCGGAAAGGAGTTGGTCTTGCTCGGAGTCGTCAGACGCGCTGTGACATATAAGTTCACGAAAAATGGAATCTAAAACAGGGTTAGTACCTGGCACTGGCTACGATGACTCGACGATGACTGTTTACTAGCCTGGCAACATTTCCTGAATTGTCGGGAGTTGAACTATCCTTGACTCCTTAGTCGACGGCATAACTCCAGTGTTAGTCTATCCTCGTCATCTCCGACTCACTTATATATGGACTGAGAGGCCTCAAAGAATTTCACACTCACGCACGATGGATTATGTCAAGTAGGTCCAACATCGTAGTTGGCAGGAATGACAGGGCTGAAGTGAGCGCAAAACTGGCAACGCGACGGAAACATCACAGCCTACTCCGAAAGCTCCAATGGAGAGTACAGGTTCATAATAGAATAGATGGCTGATGATGTCGACGGACATCAACAAACCCCCGACGGCAGAGCTAAAACGTCCGTCGAATCAAACACTTGCCAAAAATAAATTTGCAGTGCCCCCTGTACGACAGAATACAAGTTTCCTTGTGACACCTCATGCTAATTAAAATAGCAATAACTCTACCCAGATTCTACCAATGGCAAAAAAGTAACAGAAAACATCATCATCAACAAGCGGATAAGTAGTAAAAAATAGCAGCGCAGATAGCAATAGTGACATATAAGCAAAAGAGACAGAAACACACAAACTCAATCTTCACTGTTGAGGGCCTGTATATGGCGCCCCCAGTCCAACCACCACTCATCCACCGCATCCTTCGCATCATAGTTCGTCAAGTTGATCCACGCTTGCCAGACAGCAGCGAGGTCCTCAGCGTGCTCATCAGGCGCATTGGCAATGGTCAAGGTGTGGTTGAGGCCTTGGTTGCGCAGCACACGGTGGTCACCCGGCGGCAGCTGATTGTTCAGCATCGACGTGATCTCGCTGGTGGCACACGCCTTGGACCGCGGCAGGCGAAGCTCGTTGTACCCTTTGAGGAGGAATGGGATTTGCGAGCGGCTCTCGAGATGGGCGAACAACGACCCCAGGGTATACGCATCCTCGCACTGTAAACAAATTAGTGAGTGCATGCATGTATCGAGAAAGCAGGCACTTACCGCAAGCGCAGAGTTGTATGTAGCATGAATCTATGAAGCACTCGTCAGAGATCATACAGCAGGCTTGAGAGAGAAAACACATACCGGTGAGCAGTGAGCGGCATCGCCGACAAGAACCGCACGTTCATTCATGTCGACATAGCCCTCCAAGTGGTACATGATTTGCATTGTCGGATGAGCGCGGTCGGCGAGGCTGACGAGTTTCCGGACCCTACAAGAGTAAATAAAGAGGTGCAGAGAAAACTCAAACACTTACAACGGGTTGTAGTTTGAACGTGTTCCTCGCAGGAAGTTGGAGCTCGGGGTGCTTTGATGAAAGTCCAAGTCGGAATCGACAGCGTCTAGCGACTTGGATTTGGTCAGTCCAAGGACATAGAGGTCACCGTGCTGTATGACAAGATCGTTAGCTCGGAACTCGTCCTGTAAGAAGGATACACACTCTGCCGCCCGTGATGCTGTCACCATCGCCCATCCACACGGTAAACTGTAACGTCGAAAGTTAGCAATGGAGAATCTCCCAGAAGCGATTAGAGAGCGCACGGTGGTGGATGTGGCTAAAATCTTGAGATCCTCGTGCTCCATCATATCGGAAACTTTGATGGAGAGCGTAGCGCTGCGAGAATATTTCAGACGAGAAAGGTCGCATAAAAGAGAAGTCACTTACCCGGGGATGTCGCGGACTAAAGCGAGGACGCCGGGACCTGTGCTATTCGAGCAAGAGTCGGAGTCGTCTTCGTCCTCCCGGTTCTGATTCATCATGAAGTCCCGGACAACACTATTTCGTCCATCCGCCCCGACGATCTAGCCGAGTGGTCAGCCCGGTCAAATAATGAGGACGCCCTTCGCTCACCATGTCACCCTCCAGCCGTTCTCCCTTGGAAGAGACCACGACGACCGGGCCATCCTCAGAGGTATGAATATGTCGTACTCGGAAGCCGAAGCGAAAGGACACATTTGAATGCATCCCACAGTGCGTCCTCGCATGGACACAAAAATCGTAGTACTAGGTGACAATAGTCAGCAAAGGAAGGCGAGGCAGCGGTGGAGAGAGCATACAGGGACAAGGTAAAATTCCGAACCAAGGTCGGACATGATTTGTGGGTCGAAGCTCATAGCGCCTTCGATCTTGGACGTTTCTGCTACAGACCAGTAAGCTGTCCGTCTCCGCGCGCGTGGATGTACTCACCCGTACGGAATTCCAACCTAGGTGGGCAAGTTGAGTACAACCGTCAAAGGAGGATATCCAACACATACGCCGTGAGCTTCGTGCCCTTTTCGTTCAAGATGGAGTCTACGCCAGGAAACTCCCTCATCAGACGCGCCATGTTGGGCGGCACGCGAATTCCACCTTCATGCCGGACACCGAGCTGAGCCTCTTCGACTGTTAGTCCTCCATAAATCGCGACTACCGTAGCGCGATAGCTTACCTCGGAGGCCGCCTCTAAAACAACGACTTTGTGGCCAGCGCTGGCCAAAGTGTAGGCCGCTGAAAGCCCTGCGATGCTTCCTCCAACCACGAGGAATTTCAACGGAAGCAGTTTCTCCATCGACGAGCAGGCAAGAGAAAAGACAGAGCGTTATAAGGATGGTGGTAAAAAGTCAAGCGCAGCGAAACCTGTGGGAAGAAGTAACAAAGGCGGGTGCGGTTCCATTGGAAAGGGAGAGCGAGTTCTTGACGGAGGAGAGATGGACGCAACGAAACGACCCTTACCAAGTTGATCCGGAAGGAAAGAAATCAAGCCTGGATCGGGATCCACGTGTCGAGCTAGGTAATGGAACATCTTGATCTCCAAACAAAGCATCCTTTATGCACCTCTTGTTCTCAGACACTCCGTGCGAATTATAGATCTGCGTATTCTCGGAACGTTATCGATGAAGAGGGGCAAGAACCGACCGTCAACGAGCTTGCTAGGAAATCGTCTTCTGCAGGGTTCAGACTTCTGGCCCCCTTCCGTCGTTCGTGCGTGTCGGACAGCCCTGGCAGGTTCAACGGCGAACTCATATAGCAGTGATTAACGAGGCATGCGTACCTTTCAAGCCCCAGTAAGAAGGCAAGCTGTATTCGATATGTCAGACATTGGTACAAGTCTAAGTCTCTGGGGCACTTCTCCAGTCACAGGACACCTTCACTTATTTGGATGACAGCATGCATGGTGGCTACTGCAGACGGTTGATTGACACAGGCATTGGCCGACGAAAGGAGTAAACTGACGATCGTAGCAACGAAATGCCGTCAGAGGTGTTATCACACCAAAGAAGGAGGCGGCGCGAGACCCGTCTGTATGGTGATTGGTGCACAGCGTGATAAGTATGGTGATGCCTTCGACACCAACAGAATAGACGATAGCTGGAACATAAGCAGCACAGTTGGAGGGTGTGATCGCGCAATGAAGGACCTACAACTTGCCTCGACTGCTCAATTTCAAACCAAATTTGCTTCCGTCCCCCCAGAAAGCCGCAGAAAGGTACACCCGGAAGATGGAGGCGCGACATCAGGGAAGCAGCTCACACGCTTTACGCGAACGCGTCGTTGCGCTTGTGGCGCTTTGAATGATTATGTACAAGAAACATACGCTTTAATGGGTCAACTGATCCCGGACTGTTGCAGGTGCAGATCCTGAAGTACTACGACGAATGGAGATAGTGAAAGACGTTCGTGCAAGTTACTGTTGAATGACCTACGGAAGAAACCCGGACGGCCTGGGGATACGGCTGGAAGACGTGACGGATGGGATAATCTGCTTTGAGAGACAGCTTGGATACCATGGTCGATATGATGTGGTCATTAGCGAAAGCACCAACTCACGCTGTTCGCACCAAGCTCCAATGGGTCCGGGTCCATGATCTGCACGAGCTTCACTGCCTTCGAGAACGGTCCAAGGATAGTTTGTGTTTTTATGTTTGAAGCCTTTTTCGATCTTCGGGTTCGTTCAAGGTCCCTGGATAGGATGGATAGTCGAAGTATTCAATAAGCGAGCACAGTCGCTCTTCGTGGCACAGATGGTAGGTACAGATGTGGTAGAGTAGGGAGGATATTGCGTCGCGAGTCCCGTCCTCGTCATGAAGTGTCATAGCGTTCAGGGCTAAAGACGCTGTTAGTGTCGGCGGTGTTATTGCAGGCGCTATACGTACCTTGAGGTCTCTGGGTTAGACTCTAATGAACGTACGCGTTGAATGAGGTCGCCGTTGGGGGAGCAAGGCTTGAATATCGGGCAACCCAGCATGCATTCGCTCGTGTCGGTTCCCAGTACCCAAAAGGACGAATTATTTCGGGCGGGATAGAATATTCGATGATAAAGCGATACTCGGGCGCCTGTCAGACGGGTGGAACTGGTTGAGACGACGTACGCATCTCAGCAGACGTGCTGGCACGAAAAGCGAGGCGGAATATTCTCCTTCGTAGACAACCTGGACGCCGTGGTCGATGTGCGAGTGATCTTTGGCAAAAGTACCACCTCACACCAAGTTACGAGCGTGTCGCAAGATGAGTTGGCGTACATGATCTGCAGGGGTCTGGCTATCTTTCAGAGCGATCCAAGGAGTAGTGTACACATAGAATCGCATGCGAAACTTTTTTTTTCGATGTGTCGCGTTTTGAAGTCTCCGAGCGGGATGGAGTGCTGAAGCGCTCATGAAGAAGCGAGCAGGGAGGATTTTGTGTAGCAATCATCGCTAAAGACACCGTCAGTGTCGGCGGCAATGTTTGGGGCGCATATATACGTACCTTGACGGGCAAAGTATGCGTCGTACTGTTCCTTTTACGAGGTCGTTGTTCTGGGAGCAAGATCCGAACTTCCGGCAATCCAGTATACCTTCGCTTGTGTCGTGTCGTTTCGCAGGGGGGCAAAAGTCCTAATTGGCTGAAATGTTTTGGCGAGATGGGTTATTCGATTGCGTGTCCAACAGGAGGGAAGGGTGATAGTCGGGCGTAAAGCTTTAAAGGGCGATTGAGTCTCTCTTTTACACAGATTGTGAGCTTCGGTTCCGTAAATTTAGTTGGTCCCAAAAATACGCACCTTTGGTAATGGGAACTCGTAGGGGCTGGAACATCTGGAGAAAGCGTAGGCTTCAGATAGAGGACCTCGGAGTGTCATTGCAAGAGATGGGATCAGCCTCTCTGGATTCAAGGCCACCGTAGGAGCCCCATCCTGGCACACGCGTAGGCGTTCTTTTGACGGATAAGGTTGGATATTACAGACCTATCAAGAACATCAAAAATGCGAGCTCGGAGAACTCGAAAAATACGCACTGGTGGAGCGAAAACAAGTTTGATCGTGGACTCTCTAATAGGCATTGGAGTGGGGCAGTCCCTCGCCATCGCAACGCGTCCTTTTTTGACCTGGAATTTGAAGTCAAACTGGCCTCAGTGGGGACGGGGGTTCAAAGACGGACAGGCCTGTGCTGTCGTAACAATAGATTCGCAGCCGGCCTGTTCGCGCGTCCAACGTCCAGTACATTCCAAATATCAATAAGGGGAGTCGCGGTATAGCTTGTCGGAACGCACAAGTGCGCTTAGGTAGATCCAACAAATTACCGTCCTTGTCCAAGATGTAGATTGCCAAGGTATAACATCTGGACTTGAGATGAGAGAAAAATTAGTGAAAGACGTGGAGGATACGTACCAACTGCATATATTCTTGCGTACTGTGTAGATGGAGGGCTTTGAACAAAAATTTGAGGGATGTATCATTGTATGGAACAAATGCAAAACAAATGATCATGGTGGTTAGTGGAGAGTGCCCGGGCTCCGGCCCGTGTTTCCGTATCTTGCATCCTCCCATCATTAGGTCCAGATTAGGTCACTTGCAAGCTAACAAGTTCATACATGCTTCGATACAAACTCCCATGAGCGCCCGAGGCAATACGTGAAATTGCCGATTTCAAGGGTTAAGCGAAACAACCTCAATTGAACGCGCTTGTTACCTTCTGATTCAACAGACCTCACCTACCAAAAGTATGTATGCAACCTACATTTTGTCTTTGGGATTAACTTGAGTAGGTGTACCTCAATCTTTCTTCTCAACAAATAGAAACCGTAAAACATTCTTCTCTTCGAGTTGTCAACCACCACCAACAACAAGCCATGACAGAAAGACAAACAGTCACACTCAGAGATTACCTGTAAGCTGGTTCATTCCAGCATCTTCGCGCAACATGATAACAAGTTACATCATAGCAGGAGAAAGCTACAAACCGGTGAACTATTGTCAGTGTCTCCCCTCCCCCCACTTCACTCATCGTTAACACCCACCTCCTCAGAAACGGGTTCCCATTGCTCTACCCCGCCACCGAACGTCCTCCACCCGTGGATACCATCATCAACGGCTGCAGGACCCCCTAGCTTCATGTTATGTTGGAAACTCGTCATAGACGAGGTCGGTAATAAATACGGCTGTGACGCCTCTGAACTACGACGTCGATACGCGCTTCCGCGCTAGAAGGAACGTCAATACGCGGACCAATTTGGGTGCGTAGTAATCGAGTCAAGCTTTCTCAGGGCCTGAGGACAACTGTAGAGTCGAGATGCTCCCCCGGCTGCGGGTCGTCGGTCGCTACCTCCTGGTCCTCTTCGGCGTCAATCTGAGCGAAGAGTATATGGATTCAATTATGCGGCCTGAGCTGGTGGCTGCGGCGAAGGAGGCGTATGACATACCAGACGACATGCCTCCAAGTCGCGAGCTCAAATGGAGAAGGATGGAGCCATGATTGAAGTGCAGCTTAGATTGTCGAGTTTACGAGTACTGGCGTTCCGACGAGTACGTACTGCTTGTCCACACCTCGAGTCGTGTAGAAACAAGTAGTACTTATTTCAACGAAAAGCTAGCGTACAGATTTGTGCATAACGCGGAAGTCTACAGTAGTACTGTCCAACTGAATTTGACGAAATCCTTCCGTCGCTAATGATTAATGAGCCACCGCCTGGATCGTCCAACAACTTGATGCTGTATACGAACTTGCCGTCGACCAACCATGAGATTCAGTAACGCATACGCGGACCACGGCAATGTTTCCTCCCCTCTTGCCTCCACTCCAAGAAAAAATCTAAGAACAATGAAGCAGGCTGCGCGACATCGAAGAGGAGATGTCCAGGCAAAGTACGCCCAGCATCAAGGACACTATCTGGTATATTTCAATAAGTACTAGAAACGGCACCCACATCGTCCTCGGCAAAGTTGTCGCCTAGGCCCCAAAGCAATACTTCTTATGAATACCCAATCTGGGGCGCTACGCCAGGTTCAACCAGAAGTTGGCTGCAGTCGCTTTGTCAAGTAAATGATGGTGGCGGTTCTGATCCTTCCAGTGCGGTATAAGCTGACGAGGCCGAAGTAACTGCGATGAACGTCCTGCTAAAGTTTGGCGGGCAACTGGGGATCAAGTTCATCGAGATTATAATTCGTGACGACCGGCAGACGAGATGACAAGATCATATGCCCCGGACAGCGATTTGACTGGCAGCATAGCATAACTCCAGCACCCAAGCCACGTCCGAATGAACCAGCCATCGAGCATCGCGGAAATGAAGGACATGTTGATGTAGCGTAAGTACAAGCAGCTGGTGCCGTGATCACGTAACCGATAAAATGCGAAACCGTCCTTCCTATCTCCCCCACCTACAAAAAACAAAGCACACCCTTCTCGTTAAGACGCGGGAAGGCACGCCGTATATTGGAAGCGTGTTCCGGATGTACCTTGTCTGTGATACTAGTCCTCTCCGTCCGTTTCTCGAAATGTATCCGCTGTACGCCACTGCGGGACAGTGCACTGTCCAATGTTTCATACATGGTTGATATAGATGCGGGGAGGAGGAAGTCCTCAATTGCCAACGTGAGTTCGGCAAATCGAGTAGATACACCAAAGCTTGCGAGATTCTCCAATCTCGAAGAGAACCAGGCCAGGAATTGGTCCTCCTGGAAAGGCCCATAGTGACCGGCGTCTGCCTCCGGGAAAGGAAAGACCACGAGATGCTTGAAGTGCAATCCATTGAACAGATTTACGTTGTCAGGAGTCATGCTAGCCCATGTCATGGTAGCTTAAAAAATAATGAGCACCGATGGGCGACTAAATGTGGGTGGGCACGAACC